>OY744518.1:220445159-220447659 GCA_963556195.1 Sepiola atlantica
CGTTAACAAACGCACTTTTTTATTACAAAATATTCGTACTTTTATCGTTAAAACATACTTTTTTATTACAAAATATTCGTACTTTTATCTTAAAACATACTTTTTTATTACAAAATATTCGTACTTTTATCGTTAAAACGTACTTTTTTTATTACAAAATATTCGTACTTTTATCGTTAACAAACGCACTTTTTTATTACAAAATATTCGTACTTTTATCGTTAAAACGTACTTTTTTATTACAAAATATTCGTACTTTTATCGTTAACAAACGCACTTTTTTATTACAAAATATTCGTACTTTTATCGTTAACAAACGCACTTTTTTATTACAAAATATTCGTACTTTTATCGTTAACAAACGCACTTTTTTATTACAAAATATTCGTACTTTTATCGTTAAAAAGTACTTTTTTATTACAAAATATTCGTACTTTTATCGTTAACAAACGCACTTTTTTATTACAAAATATTCGTACTTTTATCGTTAACAAACGCACTTTTTTATTACAAAATATTCGTACTTTTATCGTTAAAACGTACTTTTTTATTACAAAATATTCGTACTTTTATCGTTAACAAACGCACTTTTTTATTACAAAATATTCGTACTTTTATCGTTAACAAACGCACTTTTTTATTACAAAATATTCGTACTTTTATCGTTAAAACGTACTTTTTTATTACAAAATATTCGTACTTTTATCGTTAACAAACGCACTTTTTTATTACAAAATATTCGTACTTTTATCGTTAACAAACGCACTTTTTTATTACAAAATATTCGTACTTTTATCGTTAACAAACGCACTTTTTTATTACAAAATATTCGTACTTTTATCGTTAAAAAGTACTTTTTTATTACAAAATATTCGTACTTTTATCGTTAACAAACGCACTTTTTTATTACAAAATATTCGTACTTTTATCGTTAACAAACGCACTTTTTTATTACAAAATATTCGTACTTTTATCGTTAAAACGTACTTTTTTATTACAAAATATTCGTACTTTTATCGTTAACAAACGCACTTTTTTATTACAAAATATTCGTACTTTTATCGTTAACAAACGCACTTTTTTATTACAAAATATTCGTACTTTTATCGTTAACAAACGCACTTTTTTATTACAAAATATTCGTACTTTTATCGTTAACAAACGCACTTTTTTATTACAAAATATTCGTACTTTTATCGTTAACAAACGCACTTTTTTATTACAAAATATTCGTACTTTTATCGTTAACAAACGCACTTTTTTATTACAAAATATTCGTACTTTTATCGTTAAAACGTACTTTTTTTATTACAAAATATTCGTACTTTTATCGTTAACAAACGCACTTTTTTATTACAAAATATTCGTACTTTTATCGTTAAAACGTACTTTTTTATTACAAAATATTCGTACTTTTATCGTTAACAAACGCACTTTTTTATTACAAAATATTCGTACTTTTATCGTTAACAAACGCACTTTTTTATTACAAAATATTCGTACTTTTATCGTTAAAACGTACTTTTTTATTACAAAATATTCGTACTTTTATCGTTAACAAACGCACTTTTTTATTACAAAATATTCGTACTTTTATCGTTAACAAACGCACTTTTTTATTACAAAATATTCGTACTTTTATCGTTAAAACGTACTTTTTTATTACAAAATATTCGTACTTTTATCGTTAACAAACGCACTTTTTTATTACAAAATATTCGTACTTTTATCGTTAACAAACGCACTTTTTTATTACAAAATATTCGTACTTTTATCGTTCACAAACGCACTTTTTTATTACAAAATATTCGTACTTTTATCGTTAAAACTCACTTTTTTATTAAAAAATATTCGTACTTTTATCGTTAAAACGTACTTTTTTTATTACAAAATATTCGTACTTTTATCGTTAACAAACGCACTTTTTTATTACAAAATATTCGTACTTTTATCGTTAAAACGTACTTTTTTATTACAAAATATTCGTACTTTTATCGTTAACAAACGCACTTTTTTATTACAAAATATTCGTACTTTTATCGTTAACAAACGCACTTTTTTATTACAAAATATTCGTACTTTTATCGTTAAAACGTACTTTTTTATTACAAAATATTCGTACTTTTATCGTTAACAAACGCACTTTTTTATTACAAAATATTCGTACTTTTATCGTTAAAACGTACTTTTTTTATTACAAAATATTCGTACTTTTATCGTTAAAACGTACTTTTTTATTACAAAATATTCGTACTTTTATCGTTAACAAACGCACTTTTTTTATTACAAAATATTCGTACTTTTATCGTTAGCAATCGTACTTTTTTATTACAAAATATTCGTACTTTTATCGTTAACAAACGTACTTTTTTATTACAAAATATTCGTACTTTTATCGTTAAAACATACTTTTTTATTACAAAATATTCGTACTTTTATCGTTAACAAACGCACTTTTTTATTACAAAATATTCGTACTTTTATCGTTAAAACGTACTTT
>OY744518.1:220450159-220452659 GCA_963556195.1 Sepiola atlantica
GGCATTTTCGAATTAAGGCTACCTGCCTCCGAATCCACCAACCGACGAAGGGTAGAACCTAAATATGCTGGGAATTTTGTGAATTTTAGTTTCTTGCCACCAATGTCTACATGTCTTTGAAATAAAAGACTATTTGCGCAACCTTTTTGTCTCTATAAACCTCATCTTGCGTCGTCAATCGGTTGGAAACTTCGTTTTAACTGAGCAATTTTAATAAGTTGGTTACGGGTTCTATCCCGCCTCGCAGCATCTTTGGCAATAAAATGGCTTTTAAGCCAAAGGCCACAAGTTAACCCAAGTGTTGTGAGTGAAAATAGGGATGATGAAACTGCTTAGAAGTCGTCGAAGGGAAGATTATTTTATTGCCTGCACATGAGCAGAAAGCGACTGATGGTAATTTATTCCCCTCTTCTTCTTCTTCTTCTTCTTCTTCTTCTTCTTCTTCTTCTTCTTCTTCTTCTTCTTATTATTATTATTATTTCCCTCTTCTCCTTATTCACCCTCGCACTATTCATCTTTTTCTCCTTTCCTCTCCCCTTCTTCTTCTTCTTCTTCTTCTTCTTCTTCTTCTTCTTCTTCTTCTTCTTCTTCTTCTTCTTCTTCTTCTTCTTCAACCATTCCTATTGTTCCCTATTCTTATATGTATTCTCCTTTGAACGAAACGATCAGAGATTGACCTCGGACCTCCCATAACAATGTTGGAGCTGCAAACGTGGGAACTGCGTCCGACATTATTTTCTTTTTTAAGTCACTAAAATGCCGACGACAACCCCACCCATACCCCATCCCACCCCCACCCCAAATCCACCCCACCCCCACCCCATCCAAGCCTTCGAGAAAAAAAATTACTTTAATTTGTAATTCTATTTTTGTTGTTATTTTAGCGAAATGAAGGAGAGAAAGAAAAAACGTAGTGTTTCGCTATTTTTGATGGGTAATCTTCTGGCCTCCTATGAATATCGAGTCAGCAAGAACTTTTGTTGGCGAAATCTAAAATTGGTGGCCACTTATTGATACGCGAGTGTTTACATGTTGCTGTAACAAGCTGACGCGTATCTTTTCTTTGAAGATAAGTTTGAAATGAAAACAAAACCAAGTCATTTAGTGCGTGAGGAGGGGGGCAGCAAGTGCACGCGTTGGTGTGTGCGTGTGTGTGTATATTTGTGTGTATATTTGTGTGTGTGTGCGTGTTTTTGTTTGTGTGTGTATGTGTGTTTGAGTGTGTGTGTGCGTGTGTGTGTATATTTATGTGTGTATATTTGTGTGTGTGCGTGTTTTTGTTTGTGTGTGTATGTGTGTGTGTGTTTGAGTGTGTGTGTGTGCTTGTGTGTGTATGTGTGTGTATGTGTGTATGTTTGTATATGTGTGTGTGTATGTGTGCGTTTGTGTGTGTGTTGTGTGTGTGTTTTTATGTGCGTGTTTGTGTGTTTCTTTATGTGTGTGCGTGTTTGCGTGTGTGTTTTCGCGCGTCTGTGTGTTCGTTGGTAAGTCTGTGTGTGTGTATGCGTATGTGTGTGGGTTTTGTGTGTGTATACGTGTGTGTGCATATGTGTCTGTGTATATGTGTAGGTGTGTGTATGTGTATGTGTATGTATGCGTATGTGTGCGCGTGTGTGTGTACAAGCGCGTGCGTGTTCGATCGGAGTTGTTGAAGAGATTATGTGCATCGAAGGTGTGCTACCAGATCGATAAAAATCACAGAACTTCGATTCAATTAAAAAAAAAAAAACATTTGAAAAACTTGAATGTTAAACTATAAGTATATATGCATGTTTTTTTTCGTTTTTTTAAAAACATATTTCACCCCAAACAAGGCAGACCGCCACTGTAGACATAAGGGGCTACTGAGAAAAAAGAAAAGGGGAGAAGGTTGGGGGGGGGTCAACCTAAATTGGGATCCGTGCAGCGAGATGTCTGTTTACATTAGTTTTACATTTCTGCATGTCAGTACTGTCGCGGAAACAGGGGGCAGGGAGGGAGTTCCAGAGGCCAACAGCACGAGGAAAGAAGCTATTGGAGTAGAAGGCTCTCCGACATCTGCCGACCTCCACAGTGAATGGATGGGATTTAGTTGATTGTCGTGTTGGTCTAGTGAATTTACGTCGAGGGGGCACCAGAGTAGCCAGTTCATCGGAACACAATCCATTGAAGTATTTGTAAAACAAGCACAAGGATGCTACATTGCGGCGATGGGACAGGGACTGGAGCTTGGTTGACAGTGCGGGACCTATTAGGTTGGCGACTCTTTTTTGGAACTTGTCAAGGAGGGAGAGACTAGTAGATGATGCACCAGCCCAGATGTGGCAACAATACTCCATACATGGGCGGATGGTGGCTTTATATGGATCTACGCCGTTTTTGGTCAATGAATGAATCGTTTCCAGTCGACTTTTTCACCAATATATAAAACCAGCAGCATCAACTCGGCGTTGTCCGGGAGTAAACAAAGAAAAAGACTGATTTGTTTACAGTTAAAACGGAAATTCATTTTGGAGACTTT
>OY744518.1:220457659-220477659 GCA_963556195.1 Sepiola atlantica
TTAATAAATTAATAAATTAATAAAATAAATTAATAAATTAATAAATTAATAAAATAAATTAATAAATTAATAAATTAATAAATTAATAAGTTAATAAAATAAATTATTAAACTAATAAAATAAATTAATTAACTAATAAAATAAATTAATAAACTAATAAAATCAATTAATAAACTAATAAAATAAAATTATAAACTATTAAAATAAATTAATAAATTAATAAATTAATAAAATAAATTAATATATTATTAAATTGATAAAATAAATTAATAAATTAATAAATTAATAAAATAAATTAATGCTGCATGTTGATGCAAAATGTAACAAAATTAAATTTACTTTATTAAAAAATAAATTTTTCCTATAAATGAAAACGGTAATAGTACTTTACAAATAGTTTTATTGTCAATTACACACAGAGGATTTTTTAAATACACACGTTGACATGGAATGGGCGATAATGGAAGCTTTTGCCATTTAGGAACATTAATAAGTAAAAATAAATATTCAGACATTGAAAATTTATACTTTGAATTTCACGTGATGAGTTAATCCACGGACCCCCTATCTTGTCATTGCGGACCCCTTGTGGTCTGCCGACCACAGTTTGAAAAACCCTGGTCGATATCATTTGATCGGAAGTTGGACCAACAAATCATCTAAAACAAAATTGGCTCAGCAAAGGCATTTATAGAGGAATCGATTCGTTAATGAAACACACACGAATCGATGTGAACGGGTGGTAGGGTTGGTGTTATCGATTCGTTTATTTCCACCGTGAAGAAGTCTTATGATGAATTGTTAGCGCAACTTCAAAGTGAACAGACATGGTTGCCTTAGTAAGCATTAAGAGGTGAGGACGCGCGCACTAAGACGTCAAGTAATTTAACCATCTCTCTCGCTCTTTCTCCTTCACTTTCTCAATATATATATATATATATATATATATACATATATATTATGCAAAACTTTCTCTACTTACATCGATCTATCTATCTATCTATCTATCTATCTATCTATCTATCTATCTATCTATTTATCTATCTATATATATCTCTCTCTATCTCTCTCTCTCTCTCTCTATCTATCTATCTATCTATATCTCTCTCTCTCCCCCTCTCTCTCTCTCTCTATCTTCTATCTATCTATCATTTTCTTCCCTTTTCTCTATATTAAATCTCTACCTATAGCTATTTCTTTAGTTCTCTCTCTCTCTCTCTCTCTCTCTCTCTCTCTCTCTCTCTCTATATATATATATATATATATATATATATATATATATATATATATATATATATATATATGTGTGTGTGTGTGTGTGTGTGTGTAAAATGAAAAGAAAAGAAAAGCCCAAACCTATGTGATAGATGTATTCATCAACGTTTCGTCTTTATTAAAAGACTTCCTCAGGATGAAGAAAGCAATGTAGAAAAATCATACAGGATATTAATTTGGATTCCTCAGAAAGTGTCCAGAATCCGGCATGGCTGTTGACGTGAACAAGCAAAGAATGAAAAACATGATTTTTGTTGTACCGTTATCAGCAGTGGCTTGTCTCCTTCAAAGGATGCGAGATGAATGGGATTAATGGCTTGGATGTGTCAGTTCATGACTATTTTAGCTAGGAAGGTCACTGGGGTCAACATATGTTATAGCCAAGCATGGCTGCAGTAGGTGGGGGACGGGGTGTGTGGAAGTATGAGTCTGCCGTTTATTTTAAACTTGGAGGAAGTTTTTCAATAAAGACGAAACGTTGATGAATATATAAATCACATAGGTTTTCGCTTTCCTGTTTTCATTTTACATTACGTCGGATCATTTTCATTTTATCCCCACATTTCTTCATATATATATATATATATATATATATATATATATATATATATATATATATATATATACAGTTACATGGTAAACAGCTGATGATCCCCGTGTTAATATTAGACGCTTAAGGTTTCCTGTTTTTGTTTAACTCTTAGATAATTAACCCCCCCTTTTTTTTATTTTTTTTTTTTATTTTACTTATATTTTTTCATTTATTAATTTTCCAACGAATGTTAAGTCTGCAATATCTTGGATTTAGTTAGTTTGTCTGGGAATTTAAACTGCATTTTACTTTTTTTAATTTTTTTTTTTTTTTTTGATGACTCAAAGCTTACTTAGACTATATATATATATATATATATATATATATATATATATATATATATATATATATATATATATATATATATAGTCTAAAGAAGCTTTGAGTTATTTTAACAAAAAGACAAAAAAAAGGAAAATGCAGTTTTAATCCCCAGAGAAACTAACTAAATCCAAAATCGTGCAGACTTAACATTCGTTGGAAAATTAATAAATGAAAAAATATATAATAGTAAGTAAATGAAATAAAAAGGGGGATTAAGTATCTAAGAGTGAAACAAAAACAGGAGACCTTAACGTAAGCATCTAATATTAACACGGGGATCATCAGCTGTATATATATATATATATATATATATATATATATATATATATATATAGTCTCGGAAGTTTCTCAACCATGAAAACTATATAAAAAAAAAAAAAAAAAAAATTATAGTCTCAAGTCTTCCAGTGGAAAATCACTCATGTAAGTCAATTTATTTTTTACAGTTATTATATTAGTTAGTTTCTAACACTATTTTAAGGGATCATCAGTTGTTTACCATGAAAAACTGTTTCGGGAAATAAATCTATCTATTTATCTATCTATCTATATCTTTCCCTTTTCTCTGTATTAAATCTCTACGTATAGCTATTTCTCTGTCTCTCTCTCTCTTCACACACACACACACACACACACACACACACACACACACACACACACATCTATATATATATATAATAATTCAAAGGAGCCTGTCTCATTTTTAATTATTTGTTATGATTATAAAGCTGAAAGGATATTGAGACCCTTCTGCGTGCAAAATCTGCTGTCTTTGATTGGATCTGTTCCGACTCCCCCAAAATTGATAAAATCCAATTAATACAGTCACCCATCATTCAAATATTACAAGGAACAAATAGCACAACTATCATAGATTGCAACTTAAGAGTAAAAAACAACTGCCCCTTAGGGAATAACTGCTTCGTCCAGACACTTTTCTACAAAGCTAACATGGTAAATGAAAAAGGAAAAACCAAGAGATATTTTTTTATATATATTCATCAACGTTTCGTCTTTATTCGTAAGACTTCCTCAGGATGATAATTTAAAGAAAAAATGTCATGCAAGTACATCGAAATATTGGGTAGACATGATAGGTCGATGAGAAAAAGTAGTAGCCGTGGCTGCTGACAGCACTGGACCAAGGTCCGGACTGAGAGAAGTCAGTGGCAGGGAGTGAAAGGAATGTGGATGGCTGTGAGTGAAAAAGGGCGAGGGGTGGGAGTGTTAGTGAATTTGTCTTAAGATGGAAGAGAGGGGATGGGGGCTGAGGTTTTTGTCGTGGTGAGGTGTAGTATGGATTTTGAGGGGCTGGGGAAAGAGGAGGGGAGGGGAGGAAAAACTCTGTGTCTTTGGCATGTAGGTAGTGTCATAGTTTTAGAAAAAGATTTGAATGAAATGAAGATAATTTGAAAGTAGTCAGGGTGGAGGGTGGGTGATAGTATGAAAAAAGTAGTCGAAAGGGTGAGATGGGTGAGGGAGAGAGGGGAAATTTTGTTGTGGTTAGATGTGAAATTTTTGGAGGGTAGGAGTATTGACCAGTTGGCGATGTCAGGAATGTGTGAATATGAGTGAGTAAGAAGGAAAGTGTTGAAATGTGCTGTGAATATGACAATGAGGGGAAAGGACAAAGAAAGAGAAGGAAAAAAGTGATATTAATTTTGGCGAAAAATAGGTGAAACGTAGTCTTGTGTAGGCAGTGTTGATGGTTTGAAGTTAAATTGAGTAAATAGTTTAGATTTGTGGTGAATGAAAATGTATGTGAATAGGAGTTTGTGTGTGAGTGTGTATGCGGGGACTAGTAAATAAGTGCAACTGAGAACGAAGAGAAGAAAGGTTTAGTTTTTGTTTGGTCAGGATAATTTTGCTTATTAAGGGGGATAGATCGTAAGAGCGATTTCATTGTCTGATGGTGTTGGAGGCTGTGACAAGAGAAATGTGTATTTCGATGCAGTTAGCACAGAATATATATATATATATATATATATATATATATATATATATATATATATATATATGTGTGTGTGTGTGTGTGTATATATATATATATGTGTGTGTGTGTGTGTATATATATGTATATATATATATGTTTGTATTTATGTATATATAAGTATATATATATGTATATATATGTGCGTGTATGTATATGTATGTATATATATATGTGTGTGTATGTATATATACATGCGTATATATATGCATAAATATATATGTGTATATATATATATATATATATATATATATATCTGTGTGTGTGGGGGGCATGTATGTATATATATATATATGTATGTATATATATGTATGTATATATTTATTTGTACTTGTTTCATTTTACTTCAGTCGAAGTTCTCAGAAATCAAAGGGCCCCTTTTCCAGGGGCTAACACTTGATCTCTATATGAGATACATAGATATTCGAGTGTTTCATTTATGTTCTCCTTTACCTCTAAAGCGTTGAGTTTGTAAAGAAGTTAAACATATTAATTTTCCTCTCCTCAATTGACCAGTTGATTATGTTATAGTCGATTTTTCTTTTGGTCTCTTGGTCTTACCGGATTCCAGGAATAGAATTCATCTAGTCTGGTGGAGTATCCAGCTTAGTGCTGTTACTTGAGGTAACATCACTTGGAGAAGGTGCACCATTCCTCGTATGAGCCAGTGTATAGCCGTGTCGAGAAGATCTTATTTGGGCTTCGAATATTTGGGCTTTTGAATATTTGGTCAGGGTTTACTTTTAGGGGGAAGTATCCTCATGGCAGGTGATACTGACTAACCCTTGTACAGAGAGACCGAAGACACCCCATGATGGTGTCTAATTAAAACTCCCCAGTAGGTAATTCAAACTCCCCAGTAGGTAATTCAAACTACCCATGTGTACAACACTATGCTACAGCAAACGTAAGTTATGCTTATCAAACAATACATCTAAAATGCCGCATGTGTATGAAAAATTAAAAACGCAACTGGAAAATACCCGGATGTAAAGTGAGAAATTTTTAAAAGCGCACCTGTTTACAAAAACGGCAAAATATGTCAGTTATACGTAAAAAGTGCAATATTACAACTCGACAAAAGGACTGAACTCTTATAAAAATGTTTTCCCTTTTTAGTTTGGTACCAAATTAATTTGAGATAAAATTGACAGAGGGACAGCGAGAGAGAGAGAGAGAGAGAGAGAGAGAGAGAGAGAGAGAGAGAGAGAGAGAGAGAGAGAGACAATGGGGGGAAGAAAATAATAATAAATAATAAAAATAATAAATAATAATATCTCATCGAAGCAAGGAGACTGGATTTCACATTAGTCAACAGGAATCGCTCCAGACAAGGCATGAAGCCACTTGATGTAAGGAGCTAATAAAAACAAATATGGTTACAAATATGGTTATCGCAAAGACAAGATATGCCTATTGACCTTAGTCTTAAAAAGACCAAGACTATAGGTAGGAGGAAAACAGTCAGCAAGAAGCCTGCAGTTCTTGGAAAGAAGCTACTGGAATAGGAAGCTGTATTACAATGAGTTATCAAAACAGCGAATTGATGGAGACCACTAGACCAACGAGTCAAACGAGCTGGAACAAAAGAAGCAGGGAATAGATCACACAATTCTGAAGAACACATGCCATAATAGTATTTATAGAAAAGACTTGGAATAGCAACATCACGTCTGTGAGAGAGAGGGTGCAGAGAAGAAGAAAGGGTAGGCCCAATCAAATTACAGATACGTAACAAACCTCAAATGTGACAGGGATTCACCAGCCTAAATATGACAACTGTACTCCATACATGGTCTGATAGTAGATTTGTGGAGATAGAGAATAACCTCAGGTGTGAGAAAGTGTTTGGAACGATAGAGAGAATCGACTTTACGAGAAGCAAAAAGAGCAACACGGACTGACCTTTTAGCTGAATCTATTTTGACATGTTTGGAGTTAAGGATGGAACTAAAAAAATAAACATTTGTGTTTTGTTGTTGGAAAGAAAAGATGCGTAAAAACAACAAACAAAAAACAACTATCAGCGACTGAAAAGCGAGAGAGCAAAGATTGTCACCGAGTTGCGAGGACATCATTCCCTCTCTTCCCTGGTGTAGCCCGCCCTCTCATCCACGGTACATAAATAAATGCCTGTAAGATAATGTCAAAATCTACCAGCAATAAAGGAAAATCCATGTAAAATCCGTTTTTGTGTTTCGAGTCTTCATTTGTGAACACACTTGTGGAAGAAGATGAGTCGGTAAATAATAGAAGAATTCACCAACTGAAGAAAAAAAAGTAAGTGTTTCTTTTCGGTCTTATGTGCCGTGGCATCCTAAACAAAGCTATTGACTTCGTGACGCATAATTATTAGAAGTAACGTCACGCATAACTATTTGAGTAACTTCACATGCTTTCGTATATGGTCTTTTGCAAAGTGCAATCAGCGCCAATAGGTTAGATATGCTACTTTGGTGCCGTCCAACGACCAGCCCACCCAACAATGGTGAAATGAACGATCTGGGAGTTGGTAATTTATGAACATTAGGAAGTAATGAACATTTGGATTTGTTGTTGTAAATGAAAAACGATTTTGATATATACGGTGAAATGAGCGGGGGACAACTGCAGAGCCAACATCGACACAGATTAACGAGGACGTCCTGTGCTTTGTTCCCTCGGTGCAGATAAAGTAATGAGCTTGGGAGTAAGATAATGTCGTAAAATCCCTTTTTTGTTTCGAGTCTTTATTTGTGATTAAATCTGCAGGAGAAAAATACTTCTCAAAATACTAGACGCATCCACCGGCTGAAGAAACCAAGTAAGTGTAGTTCTTCATTGTTGTGTCATGTAGCAGCTTGATGGGGTACACACTAATTCACACAATGTAGATAATGGTTTCGTGACGCAGAACCATAAGAAGCAACGTCATGTATAGCAATTTAAAACTTATGTGTAAAATAATTATTAGAAGTAACGACACGCATAACCATATGAGAAACTTAACAGACGTTCAAATGTGCCCCCCTTCCCCCGTAAAGTACAATAGATCGATAAGTTACTTATTTTCAGATTGCGCTTAATGTGAAAAACATTACTGCAGTTTCATGGTGTATCCATTCTTGGAAAGTGATTTAATATATTCCTGAACAATGTTATGAATTCAAAAAATAAAATAAAATTGAAAAAAATTAAAAAAAAAAAAAATTTTAAATTAAAAAAAAAATTTTAATTTAAAAATAGAAATAAATTAAATTAAAAAAATTAATAATTTTTTTTTAAAATTAAAAAAAAGTTTAAATTTAAAAATTAAAAAATAAATAAATAAATAAAAATTATTTTTGCAAGTCTTGCGTTATTTTAATTTTGTTTTATTTGTTAAGGATAAGTTCAACAGAGTGTTCAGATGTGGAAAACCTTTTGTTTTTATCGAAATTTGAAATGAGAATGTCGATAAACTAAAAGACATCCGAAAAAGCAGAACAAATAAATGACGTCATAATATCCCCTCGACCGGATCTTTTGCTGACGTGAATCTAAATGCCGACTTCAAAGGAACCTTCTCACCGCTAATCAATAGCACTTCGCGCCCTTTCTTTCTTTTTACTTATGTATATTGATGTATGACATTTCTTTCTCATGACCTTTGTTCTTCTCTTCGGGTTTTCCTTTTTTTCGACCTGTGTTGCTTTTCTTTTTCGATACAATCTCACAATCACGCTCATATCTATACTTGCTGGGAAACTATTTAAAAAAAATAACGCATAAAAAAAATATAGAAAGAGACCACCTGTGACCCGTTAAGTCAGTATTTATTATATCGATTATTAGATACTCTTATAGACGACGCACCATGTTTCCGTGACTTCGCGTCGTCAACGTTCGGCCAGGTCTCGGAAGCGCTCGAGAGTTGACGAAACTATTAACCAAGAAACATTTGCTTGTAAACAGTTTGTTTTCGTTAAAAAAAATAAATAATAATAACAACAATAATAATAATAATAATAATAATAATAATAATAATAATAATAATAATAATAATAATAATAATAATAATAATTATAAATTAATAAAATTAATAAAAATTAATAATAATAATAATAATAAATTAATAATAAAAAAAAAATAATAATAATAACAATAATAATAATTAATTAATAAAAATTAATAAAATTAATAATAATAATAAATTAATGAAAATTAATAAAAATTAATAAAATTAATAATAATAATAAATAAATTAATTAAAAATTAATAAAAATTAATAATAATAATAATAAATAATTAAAAATTAATAAAAATTAATAGAAATTAATAATAATAATGAATTCATAAAAATTAATAAAAATTAATAAAAAATAATAATAATAATAATAAATTAATAAAAATTAATAATAATTATAATAAATTAATAAAAATTAATAGAAATTAATAATAATAATAAATTAATGAAAATTAATAAAAATTAATAAAAATTAATAATAATAATAATAAATAAATAAAGATTAATAAAAATTCGAGTAGATGAAACTTGTGTTATAAAACATTTAACTTCAACTGAGTAGATGAAACATGTGTTATAAAACATTTAACTTCAACTGAGTAGATGAAACATGTGTTATAAAACATTTAACTTCAACTGAGTTGATGAGACATGTGTTATAAAAGATTTAACTTACACTGAGTAGTTGAAACGTGTTATAAAACATTTAACTTCAACTGAGTAGATGAAACATGTGTTATAAAACATTTAAGTTCAACTGAGTAGATTAAACATGTGTTATAAAACATTTAACTTCAACTGAGTAGACAAACATGTGTTATAAAACATTTAACTTCAACTGAGTAGTTGAAACATGTGTTATAAAACATTTAACTTCAACTGAGTAGTTGAAACATGTGTTCATAAAACATTTAACTTCAACTGAGTAGATGAAACATGTGTTATAAAACATTTAACTTCAACTATGTAGATGAAACATGTGTTATAAAACATTTAACTTCAACTGAGTAGATGAAACATGTGTTATAAAGCATTTAACTTCAACTATGTAGATGAAACATGTGTTATAAAACATTTAACTTCAACTGAGTAGTTGAAACATGTGTTATAAAACATTTAACTTCAACTGAGTAGATGAAACATGTGTTATAAAACATTAAACTTCAACTGAGTAGATTAAACATGTGTTATAAAACATTTAACTTCAACTGAGTAGACAAACATGTGTTATAAAACATTTAACTTCAACTGAGTAGATGAAACATGTGTTATAAAACATTTAACTTCAACTGAGTAGTTGAAACATGTGTTATAAAACATTTAACTTCCACTGAGTAAATGAAACATGTGTTATAAAACATTTAACTTCAACTGAGTAGATGAAACATGTGTTATAAAACATTTAACTTCCACTGAGTAAATGAAACTCATTACGCGTGCTTTTATTCGAAAATGTTCGAAAAACATAAACCAAAAAATGCTTTAAAAAATGTAAAGCATTTAATTAAAAAACAAACACGTATTTACCCCAAGTATGTTTTTTTTAAATGATGTCAATAAAAAAACAAATTATTTTAATACACAGTTAAAGTAAATGCGTGTTTTTATGAAAGCTTTTTATAAAAAAAAAACAAATTATATTGATACACAGTTCTCAACTTAAGATGACCCTCTTAACTTTAACCCTAATTCTCAGTAGCTTCTCACGTCTGCAGCTTGCCTTTTTTAAAGTTTTTAAAAATGCGTGTTTTTATGAAAACTTTTGATAAAAAACAAATTATTTTGATACTCATTTGTGGCGAACTAAGTTAAAAAAAACGTTTTTTTTTATGAAAACTTTAAAAAAATACTCATTTGAAACATGATTATTTAAAGAAAAAGCACGTATCTACGTTAGACTGTGTTTTTTAATGAAGAACAATCGCAAAAATATTTTAATACTAAAAATACTCATTTAGAACATAAAAATTAAAAAGAAAACGTCAAATTGTGTGAGTGAAATTAAATCTCAATTTAATAAATAAAAAACCTCATTTTAATATTTCAAAATACTCATTAAAAATACTCATTAAAAATACTCATTAAAAATACTCATTAAAATACTCATTAAAAATACTCATTAAAAATACTCATTCAAAATACTCATTAAAATACTTATAGAATACTTAGGAAAACGCATATTTACTTTTAAATGTATAATTGCAAGTAAATACTTGTTTGTTTTCTTTTAATGAAACGTGTATGAAAAAACATGAATTATTTTAATACATTCAGTTGAAAATAAATACATTATCAACTCAATAATGTTTATTAAATAAATAATTTAAAAAAAAATCCATTCAATTTAATTGTTTTAAAAGAATAATAAAAATCATTCATATATCGATGTATGGGGTTAAAGCAACATGAACAATAGCTTCAAATGATCAAATATGAGATGGAGTAATTTGTTTATTTTTCAGGTTCGCGACCATGATTGGGAGAAAATGATCAATGTGAACATGCGTAGGAACGTTCAAGTCTTGTCTCTTTCTTATATTTCATGTTCAGCTGAGAATTTGTGGATTTGTTCGTGTGTAGTATAAAGAAATCGGTCCTAATACTCTGGTGAGGGATAGAGATATTTGGCCAATGAATAGGTCAATTGAACTCGAAGAATTTAATCTACTTACCGAATATCGATTCATAAAAAAAAATTTTCCAAGAGAAAAACATGAAAAGAAAGATAGAGGAAAAGAAAGAAGAAAAATATAGAAAAAAAAAGAAATACAAAAAGAAAAAAAAAAGAAAAAACAGAAAGAAAAAAGAAAAAAGAAAAAAAAATTAAAAATGAAAGAAGAAAAATAATCAAAAAAAGGAAAGAACAAAATGAAAAAAAGAAGAAAAATATAGAAAAAAACATGAAAAAAGAAAGAAAAAATGAAAACAAGAAAGAAAAAAATTGACAAAAAGAAAGAAAACTCTAAAAAAAGAAGAAATAATGAAAAAAGAAACGTAAGAACACAATGATGAAAAGAAAGAAAAATATAGAAAAAAAATGAAAAAAGAAAGAAAGAAAAAATGAAAAAAAAGAAAGAAAAATTTTTAAAAAGAAGAAAAAATGAACAAAGAAAAAACAATGAAAAAAATAAATGAAACAAATTTAAAAAGATAGAAAAAAAATGAAGAAAAGAAAACAAAAAATAAAGAAAAAAATAAAGAAAAAATTAAAAAGATAGAAAAAATAAAAAGAGAGAAAGAAAAAAATGAAAAAAAGGAAGAAAAAAAAAACTAGGTATGTTTTTCTTTTTTACCTTTTACTTTTTTTTTCTATTTTTATGTTTTTTTCTTTCTTTTCCTTTAATCAATGCAAGGAAAATATTTGATGTCACAAGACGACGTATGACAATCACGCTTGGAGCAATGGAACATGTCCGCTAACAATGTTCGGGTTTAATGTCAAAAGTTACTATTTGAAAATTACAACAAAAAAAAACATTCAACATTTTTTTCTTCTCTTATTTATCAGTTTGTGTCAATGATGTTTCGACACTTTTTTTGTTGAAAAAACACTTCGAATATTGAAGCGAATATCTATCGCAATTTTGCTTCATTTTTGTTATGAACGCATCTTTTTTTTTTCTTTCCTTTTCAATTTCTTCGCCTCAAATCTGAACAATTTTTTGAACGTATCTTGTATTTCGACGAAAGAATCAGCGTCTTATATAATGTTACTTTCCGCGCCACATACAGTCTACACTTTTTTTGTTAACTCGGATCAACTAACACTCAGCTGAACATGAAAACAATGCAAAAAAAAGAAAGAAAAGAAAACTTGAAGAATTTATTTTTTCTTCCATTCTATGTCCAACGCAGTTTGGTTGAAAAACTGGAATTTCCACTGCTGGGTTTTTTTCGCACTATCACAAGGGTTGGTAAATATCTCCTTCGTATGAGGGTCACAATCCAAGCAACTGGCCGTACTTGGATGATAAATAACGCGGGTCCTCGCGTTGTATTTCCAAACCTGATTACCCCGTTGTGAGTGGCAAGGGAACAGTACCACCGGGGTGCGTGGGGCGTAGCTCGCCGCATCAAAACAGACGCCTCGCTTCCACGGCCGCAAGTCCTGTCGCCAGGTGATTTCAAACTTCTGTTCCCCGGGGGTGTCCGCATCTGTCGTGCAGACTTCCAATCCGAACCGTTTGTTTGCTTCCTGGAAGCGGGAATCGATGCAAAGGTTCGTGGCAACGTTTCGAATCTCGCCGTGGGCGCTGCTTTTGGGGATCACCGGTGGATAATAATCGACCAGGTCGAACGCTATCTTTTCCATAAACCACTTGAAGGGCTTGCATTTGAGTTTTCGCCGCAGCTCTATTTGTCCGGTTATATTTCCAGGATTGGCTGTACCAAAAGATGGCCTTCGCATGTAGACGTATTTCTTGTAATCATCCATCCACACCTCGGCCACCCGTTTGTGGTTATGGCCGAGATAATCCACTGCGCTACCCGCCGAAAAGGGAGCAAACCGACGGTAAACATGACCGACCCTTGAACAAGGAACATCGACCATACGTCCACCACATTGCCAGATCTTGAAGGATAATTCATACTGTTCGCCACCCCATATTTCCAGGCCAGGATCGTATCCCCCTAGCTCCCAGAACCAGGAAGTGGACATAGCGAAAAGACCTCCAGCCATTACTGGACTATCGAAGACCTCTGCCGGGTGCATAGCGGATTCCTTTAACTTTGGAAGCCTCTTGTAATCCATTCTCCAGTCAAAGGCACCGCGAGCACCTTCATCCTGGGCGCGGTATGCGAAATTTTCGTAATCAATAACATCAATAAAGGGACACGTGACTGTTTTGCGGTCGTCGTCGATCGGCTGCAAAAGCGGTGGCAACCAGTTGGTATTCGGTTCGATGTGAGAGTCAAGAAATATCAAAACCTGTCCTTTGGCCGCCCGGGCTCCGAGGAGCCGGGTTCGAATCAGACCTTCCCTCTGTTTGGCGCGAACGATCTTCACGTTTGTGAAATGCTGAGTGACGTAGTCGGTCAATTGTTGCTTGCAGTGCAGTTTGGAGCTGAAGTCGTCCACGAGAATAATCTCTTCGAGCAGTTCCGACGGGGACCTGGCCAGGATCCCCCAGACCGACCGCAAAAGGGTACTCCAATGTTCGTTGTGGAAAGGTATCACGACGCTGGCTTTGGGAAGCTGCCGATAGTAACGCTTCTTCCAGCAGTCCGGATGTCGGATATCATTGATGCTCCTGTGTAACGAGATTTTGTCACTGGCGAAGGCGTTAAATCCGTTTGATATAAATAGTTTCTGCTTTTGTTTTTCTTCGTCGGAAGTCAAGAAAACTCCTACCCCTTGTTCTCCGGGCCCCTTGCGTTCCTTATCTTGATTAATTTTAGTATAGTTATGCCAATCCATCAATTCCTTGGCGGGTTCTAATTCTTTTTTATTTGGGAATAACTTGTTATTATTTTTGGCGTTTTCGATATGTTCATCTCCATCTTTGTCGTTTTTGGTACCATCCTTTTGTTTCGCGTTTGATAGAATTTGGTCGGCTTCTTTTTGGACGATCTTGCGTAGTAAATCCGGTGACTCGATTTGAGCGACTTCGTGGAAATTTAACCGCGAGCGTAGATTTAGTCTTTGCTCTTGGAAGTTGAAAAAGGGCCAGAACACGAATAAGATCCCGACGGCGAGAAAGGCGTACTTCAGAAGCGTCACAGAATTCCGTTTCATACTTCGGGTTTCAAGACAGGCTGACGCAAATAACAATACACCAACGAATTCGGTGGCGTGAAAGAGGCTTTCGCGAAACAAAAGATAATCGATCGTGCAAAAAAAGAGAAAGAAGGAAAGAAAGAAAGAGGGGAAGAAAGAAAGAGGGGAAAAAAGAAAGAAAGAAAGAGGGGACTGCCTTGAACTACGAAAGTAACGTAAAAGATATTAAAAAAATATATATCGAAAAAAAAACAAAAACGAACGAACAGAAAAAATATCTAAATAAAACAAATGTCTATAAAAATAAGAGTTTGCAAAAAAATAAAATAACATAAAAAGAATAGAAAAATACGAAAAATACAAAGGCGAAAGGAAAAGAAAAACCTTGACGAAGGCCGTTTCAGAGAGACAGGAAGTGGCTGGCGTTTATACCGGAAGTAGCAAGCTTTTAGAGAACACAGTAACTTCCGCTCGTATCAGCCGCTATCTATTACCCTTTCTTTTTCACTACTCACTCCTCCCAGACACTACTACCCTCGAAGCACGATATATATATATATATATATATATATATATATATATATATATATATATATATATATATATATATATATATATATATATATATATATATATATATATATTGCCTGTGTTAAACAAGGCCTATTATAGTCTCATAAGTATTTTATTGAATTTCTATTAAATCAACGTGTGATCTTTTATTTTCTGATACAAATAACATCTGCGTTCCCTCTCTTTCTCTCTCTCTCTCTCTTTCTCTCTCGATATCACACCATCTCTCTCTCTCTTTAATTCTAATACATAGCTCTATCTTTCTTCCCCTTTCCACCCCTCTCTTTTTAACCCTAACCCTTCTCCCCCCTTTTTCTTATGTTCAGAACGGTCAAATGCCCCCCACCCGGGCCTTTTAATCAATTGTATAATTTGTATCTCACTATCTATTTTTCTCCATCACGCCCTTTGCCCTTCCCTCTCTCTTTTCTCCCTATCTCTCTCTCTCTTTCTCTCTCTCTTTCTCTCTCTTTCTCTCTCTTTCTCTCTCTCTCTCTCTTTCTCTCTCTTTCTCTCTTTCTCTCTCTCTTTCTCTCTCTCTCTCTCCTTCTCTCTCTCTCTCTGTCTCTTTCTCTCTCTCTTTCTCTCTCTTTCTCTCTCTCTTTCTCTCTCTCTCGCTTTCTCTCTCTCTCTTTCTCTCTCTCTTTCTCTCTCTCTCTTTCTCTCTCTCTTTCCCTCTCTCTCTTTCTCTCTCTTTTAACCGCATAAAATCCTCAGTTACATTTCTTTCTTTCTTTCTTTCTTTCTTTCTTTCTTTCTTTCTTTCTTTCATCATACTTTATACTTTCCCCTTCCCTTTCCCCCTTTCTTTTTCCTTTCTTCAATGTCACTCTCTAATCTCTCCCAATTGTTCTCTTAATAATCATTTTCCTTTCTTTCTAATATACCAACGACTTTTCTTTCTTTCTTTTTCCCTATCATTTAAAAAAAATAATAGTTCTGATTTATTTCTCCGCAAACAGTCCCGGGAGTGCATCGTTACACCCCTTCCCACTTTTCTCTCCCGATATACAACGCCCATCTTCCTAAACCAGTGATGCTAAAGCCACCTGGCGTCCAACTGTGGCCCATCAATGCTTTTAGCAACCTTCTCCTTTCATGCGCTATGGCATTTGCGGCCGCTGACCCAATCGATAACCGTTCGATTACAACGGTAACAGGTGCCCTCCCAAATACAAAACCAACAAAGACCGCACTTGGGGCACAAGGAACCGAGTGTCATAGATTACTAAATCAGGCAATCGAATGTCTATATCTACGTCTGCTCCGACGTAGACAGATGTGTGCGAATGTGAGTCGGCGAGAAATATCAACAAATACAATTACATAGGTAATAGTGACACTTACTGCAAAACACGCTTCTTAGATTGCCGCAAAAAGGCGTAGAGAACAATAAAAAGGTAGTTAGTAGAACCATTATGTATTCAATTAGTATTGTTTTATATTTCACAAAAGCTTGCATAATCTCCTCTTCCCCCTCTCTCTCTCTCCCCCTCTCTCTCTCTCTCTCTCTCTATATATATATATATATATATAATTAATTATTAAAGACAATATTTGTACTATCATATATCGTCAGATCCTTTTACTTTGTAGCCTCCTTTGAAGATTCAGCTCAATGTTTGTCTATTATTGATAACAGAGCAAAATATAGAACAGTTTTTTATTATATTCCAATAACCATGGTTTGTTTTATTACTTAAAATAAGAATAAAAATAAAAGTAATAAAACAAACCAGGGTTATTGGAATATAATTTAAAAAAAAACTGTTCTATATATATATATATATACGATATTTTAAAGTGTCTAGTAATAAGCGTTACCAAATTCTTAGCCATTAAGCAATCATGCATTTGAATCTTGAACGCGCTCAGAACGTAAGCAAATTTTTAACGGTTAAGCACTCAAACTTTTGCATCTTGCATCAACGTAATCACGCTCTCATGTAACACACATATATATATATATATATATATATATATATATATTTGTTATTGTTTATTATCTATGTACGTATACGTTTCGTCCTTTTTTTAATCTGGCCTCATCAGCATAGAGATATGACAATTCACTACCGGTCATGCGATTCGAAACCCTGGATTACAAGTTTCAACTCAAATCCAACGTCGCTAATCCCTGATAAACAATGATATTTTAACACTTTTTAAAGCGGCTTGACGTCTAGGCATTCTAAAGTAATGGTAGTACTAACACAGCATGACGTCACTTGCTTTATAATGCATCATTCCTTCCCTAATAGTAGGGAAGGAATGATGCATTATAAAGCAAGTGACGTCATGCTGTGTTAGTACTACCATTACTTTTTTTACGAGGAGTGACAAATATAAATATTTGTTATTGTTTATTATCTATGTACGTATAAGTTTCGTCCTTTTTTAATCTGGCCTCATCAGCATAGAGATATTACTATTACCTACCGGTCATGCGATTCGAAACCCTGGATTACAATTTTTTCCAACTCAAATCCAACGTCGCTAACCGCGCGGCCAATTCTGAACAGCTGATAAACAATGGTAATTTAATACTTTTTAAAGCGGCTTTAATATATATATATATACAACATTTTAAAATGTCTAGCATAGTAATAAACGTTACCAAATTCTTAGCCATGAAGCAATCATGAGTTTGAATCTTGAACGCGCTTAGCACGTAATCAAATTCTTAACGGTGAAGCAATCAAACTGTTGAATGTTGCACGCTCTTAGAACATCATGTAACATCTCAATATTATAGACGCTCTTTTTAAGTTGTAAATTACTGGCCGTTATAATAATAACAAAAAAACTCAACAGTAAAGACATATTTTTAAGAACCACAAAATTAACACCGCCTGAAGATGATTTGACGAATCAAATCGAAAGTACTCGCAAAAAAAAGAAAAGAAAATGGAACAAGAAACTCATGGAACTTACATACAGCAATTTGACCGAAACACTAAATGGATCATTCGGAAAATTAAACATAATGGCTTATCAAGCAAAAACACTCCGTGTTATTTAATAATATTTGGCTATATATATATATATATATATATATATATAAATATATATATATATATATTTGGCTATATATATATATATATATATATATATATATATATATATGTGTGTGTGTGTGTGTGTGTGTATGTGTGTATATATATACAATTATATATATATATTATGGAAGATCTTGAAAGAAAACCACACTTGCAATTTAACACCTTGCCAACTCACACAAACACATACACACACACACACACACACGTACTGTTGGAAGGCGATGACAATGCGGTGGTACGTGAAATGGTAAACAGAAATGACAATATTGAGAAATCAAATAATTTTATTTACCAATGTGTTTTATTCGAACCGTGATGGTAGGGTTGGTGTGTGTTCATTTTTTTTAAATTTTGTGGGAAGCTCTCATCCTGAGAAAATAAAATTCATCCACTCTTCGGAATGAGTTTTTGCCAATAAATTATTGACTTCTCAGTATTGCCATTCCATTTCTTAACCAACGCATTGCCATCGCCTTCCAACAACACTTCTTATATATTACGCACACTGTTTCAAGCAGAATAAAATATTTTTTCTCATATATATATATATATATATATATATATATATATATATATATATATATATATATATATATATGGCAGCTTAAAGAAGAAAATACACCCTTCACCATCAAATGGAAAATAATTGAGAGAAAACCATCCTTCTCTCCAGCCATAAACAGATGTCCTCTATGTGACGCTGAAAAATACCACATTTCAAAGGCCATCATCGATCCGAATAAAGCCTGTTTAAATATCCGCGATGAAATATTCAGGGGGTGTGTCCACAAGAGACAAGCATTGCTTATAAACTGGTCTAACCGATTCACATAATGTCTAACTACCCCCCTCTACTAATATAAACACAATAAAAACGAACAAATACCTCATCAACCTATATCCACTTAAACTTCAAGAGCAAAAATTCCGACCTTCACAAAAATACAAAAATATTTAATTTATTTATCAGTCACTAGATTACTCTACAAATCCATTTAAACAAACTATATCCACATAAATTCCAAGAGCAAAAACTTCGACTTTCACCAAAATACAAAAATGCAAAAATATTTAATTTATTTATCAGCCACTAGATTAATCTACAAACCCATTTTAACAAACTCAAATATTTCATATTTCCAACTAAGTTACCTCCCTTAGATCCGAATTTCTTCATTAAAATCACTCCAATCTGGGAAAAAGATTCTTACACATTAACGGTTTTTTAGAACGCATACCTTCAAAAATATAACGGCTAATGATACAAATTCATAATTTGGCTCACGGGAATTTCAGAGAAACCCTTTCTTTATTTTTGTTTTTAATCTTTAATTTTTAATTTTTAATTTTTAATTTTTAATTTTTAATTTTATTTTTTATTATTATTATTATTTTTTAATCTTTAAATTTATTTTTAATTTATTTTTATTTATTATATTTTTATTCTTTTTATTCTTTCTATTTTTATTCTTTCTTTCTCTCTCACTCTTTTTTATTCTCTACATTTTTATTCTCTATAGTTTTTTATTATTTTTTTATTCTTTTTTATACCTTTTTATACTCTTTCCCTTTTTTTATTCTTTTATTCTTAGTATTGAAATGTTTTTATATATATATATTTTTTATATATATATGTTTTTTTATATTTATTTATATATATATTTTTTTTCATATATATTTTTTTATTTTTTACCCCCCTTTTTTATTCCCTTTAATCTTGAATTTCCTCGTGTTTTAAATCTCAACGGTCTTATTACACTAAATTCAAATTTAAACAAACACACACAACACACTGAGCAAATAACGCGTCCCAACAAGAGTGTCATGTGACCTCACATTTCCAAAACAGATGACAACAGAAGCTGAAGAGAGCCGGATGGGTAAGATCTTCCGTGCTTGAAACCGACGGTACGAATGTTGTACTAATTTTTCTGTACCAGAATAAATATATATATATATATATATATATATATATATATATATATATATATATATATATATTAGATTTTTAATGTGAGATTATATATACAATTATTTCCATAATCAGACAAATATATAATTTAGCGTTTTTACTCGTGCCATGGTAATAAATGCTCAAACTTCCTGAATAAGACTATATTTTTTTCGAATGTGAACACATTCATAATCTTTTGCCGAAAAAAACAATATATATATATATATATATATATATATATATATATATATATATATATATATGTATATATATATATATGTATATATATATGTATATATATATGTATATGTATATATGTATATATATATAAATATATATATATATATAAATATATATATACATATATATATATATAAATATATATATATATATATATTATATTATATTTATGTAAACGAGTAAGTCTACTAACATTTGTAAAAAGGTGTTTTCAACATTTTTTTATTATTTTGTTATTTTATAATTTTATAATTTTATATAACGCGTTTCAAGCGGTCGTCCGCTC
>OY744518.1:220482659-220502659 GCA_963556195.1 Sepiola atlantica
CCCCATATATATATATATATATATATATATATATATATATATATATATATATATATATATATATATATATATATATATATATTTATTTTGGTACAGAAAAATTAAAAAGTTTCAAGCACAGAAGGGCTTAGCCATCCGGCTCTCTATGACAACAGAAGCTGAAGATAGCCGGATGGCTAAGTCTTTCTGTGCTTGAAACCGACGGTACGAATGTTGCACTAATTTTTCTGTACCAAAATAAATAAATATTACACTCTTAATTTTTAATTTTTAACTTTAATTCTTAATTAATCGAGCACTATGCTGGTACTTTTTCCTGCAATATTACAAATATATATATATATATATATATATATATATATATATATATATATATTAGTCAACTAAATATTTCCAAGCGATTTAATCACACCGGCTGACTGGCCAGCTAAGCAGGTGCATAACTGTCGTTTTCACCCTCATTGAACTAATACGCCTTAAGTACAAAAAATGCAAGCAAGTACTTATTTCTCGCTGGTATATTGCAAGGCCACACGAGTCACCAGATATTGTGGAGATAGTTTGATCTATACTTTTAAAATAGATAGATAAATAGATAGATCATTAGATGTATACGTACATAGATATAGATACAAGAAGATAGACTGACATACATAATTATATATATATATATATATATATATATATATATATATATATATATTTATAAATAAATATATATATATATATATATGTATGTATATGTATATATATATATATATATATATATATTTATATATATATAGAGAGAGAGAGAAGTAGAGAGAGAGAGAGAGAGAGAAAGAGAAAGAGAGAGAGTAAGATAATACTTTAAATTATAATATAAATACTATATTTAATTTGAAGAAACATGCCTGAATTGAACATAATTTACAATTATATATATATATATATATATATATATATATATATATATATATATAGAGAGAGAGAGAGAGAGAGAGAGAGAGAGAGAGAGAGAGAGAGAGAGAGAGAAAGAGAGAGGTTCAAAAACAAGGAGTGATATTACGTCCTTAACTCATGAGTTTTCAAAGAAAATCTTCTCCTCAGAGGACTATGACATGATAATATTCAACACCGAGTGAGTCTTCTGAACTTTTTGTGTGATTTTGCTTTTTCCATGGTTTTATTTGCTAACACCCTGAATAAACTATTCACTGTCATATATTGCATCGATAACAAACAAATTTCCCGCCTGGATAACTTTTTCATTTTCATTTTAGACTACCAATCGACTTCCTTGACATTTGTCTTGAAATTGTTTGAAACTTTATGACTTGGATGAACTGTATAAGTTTAACCAAAAAGTGTGTTTTGGCCGGTATATTTGCTGTTTTATATGTATCTTTTTTAATTTTCTATATATTTTTATATATTTTCAAAGCTTCATTTTTATTGCCTGTAGTAATGTCATTGCGGTAATGGTCCTCTGAGGAAAAGATTTTCTTTGAAAACACATGAGTTAAGGACGCAATATCACTCCTTGTGTTTGAACTTATATAAAATCTGATTAATTTCTCATTTTATTATGTCATTCCCCCCCTAGTCACTGACCTCACTGACACCCTTACTACTGCCGATACTGAGCTTCTCAACCTTGGCCCCAAATTCATCACCACCCAAAAGCTAAACGACCACACAAAACTTAAGATCGAGACTCAATTCTGTAGAACAGCCTATCACCTCAAATGGCTCACAGCATTTAATCAACCTACCCAAGACATCCCTAATAATACAACCAACGCTGCTAATTCCTTCCCTGTCTACCAGCTTGACCACCCACTACACCCACCACCTAGTAACCACCTAATTGATCAAAAACTTTCCAGATTAAAACAGAGGATCCTTGATATACTCCAACAAGAACAACCCCACATCACCCCTAACATCACCAGATCCCAACGCCTTACCCTAAAAAACCTGAAAAATAAAAATTTAGTTTACTTACCCTCTGATAAAGGCAAGGAATTCTGCATCATCTCTCAACACTCCTACAACACACTCGCCCTCGAACACCTTAACAACAACAACCTATACACCCCCGCCCCCAACATTTCAGCCACATTAGTCCAAAACTCCATTAACAACACCTGGTCCCAAATTAGACCTATAGTCTCCAGTATTGAAGGACCACTCTACAAAATCCCCTGGCTTCTCTCTCAACTACTCAAACCGCTACTCCCCACCTTCCCCGCACATGTCAGCAGCTCCGACCAAGTCATTAGCAGACTACACTCACTCCAACGCCAACAACTACAATCAAACAACTACATATTTAGCCTCAACGTAGTCTCCCTCTACACTTCAATACCCGCACACCCAGCCATAGACCTTATCACCGACCACATATCTTCCTCTGACAACCTTGAGCTCTTCGGACTAACACCTACTGACATCCATAATCTCTTATGCCTCATCATCGACAACACATACTTTACCTTTCAGCAGCACCCTTTCAAACAAATCTCCGGCCTCCCCATGGGTTCTAGCCTTTTCGGTCTCTTAGCCATCACCTACATGAACCGGTTAGAGCAACGAGCACTTAACTCCTGCCTGCCTCTCCTATGTATTCTTCTCCAGATACATAGATGACATTATTATCCTCACATCCTCTCGAGACAAAGCCACACAAATATTCAACCTCTTCAACAACACCGACCCCACATACAATTCACCATTGAACACCCCAACGAGTCCGGCTCACTCTCTGTCCTTGACTTAAACCTCAATATCACCGAAGACGGCTCTATACATACTAACTTTTATAGGAAACCTGCCTGCAAAAACCTCTTCATACACTTTAAGTCTGCCCTGCCCACAAAAGCCAAATTTAGTTATGCCCATAATGAATCACCCGCATACAAAACAAATGCTCTTCTGCTGCTGATAAAATAACACATACCCAAAACTTCCACCAAACCCTCCAAACTAATGGTTACCCCGCTCCCACCATATCCCACCTAAATAAGTCCAAAACACATAGACACCGCACCCTCTCTAACACCTGCTTCTTAAAACTCCCTTTATTCAGCGATAAAATCACCACCTCCACCCGCAAGGCTATACATAAAGAAAACCTTGATATACAACTAACCCATACTGGCACTTCCTTACGCCAACACCTATCTAAAAACATACTAACCACACACCCGAACCCTGCTCCCTGACCAATTCCCCTATCCCCAACACAGGTCTGTACCATCGCACCAACTGTGTTTATAAACTACAGTGCAATAAATGCAACAAGTTTTACATCGGTAACACAACAAAACCGCTACACCTGCGCATCAAGGAGCACTTGAATACCAGTATATCCTCTTTCCACAAGCACACAGAGATTTGCTCGAATACTCAGCGTGATATTCATGTCTCCATCTTAGCGTCTGTCAGAAATATTGGGGACCTTAGAATCACAGAATCAATCCTCATCTCCAGATGGAACACCTCACATTATTTTACGCATTACAAAACAACATTATTTTACCCATTAAAAAACAACATTATTTTACCCATTAAAAACAACAACATTATTTTACCCATTAAAAAACAACTTTATTTTACCCATTAAAAAACAACATTATTTTACCCATTAAAAAAGACCTCCATTAAGAAAGATTTATTTCTAGCATGATTGTCGAGACGGAGTAAGAGGTTTGGAAAGAGCCGGAGCCCGAGTCTGCTTGGTAAGAATCTTATGAGTCGGATATTTTCATATAACCAACACACCTTCTTTATTCATGGAGAGTAAAAAATTGATCTTGGGTTTCATTTCGTCAGCCTCGTAACTCTCGCTTCCCTTATTTTGTCATTTAGTCCTCACATTCCATGAGCGATGTTTCTGACAAAGGGGGAAGAATTGCTATTGTCTGAGTCAGAATCTATTCATTAAACACTTATCGTTAGCTAGCTTTTTGACCTTGAAGTAGTTTTTTCTTTTTTTATTAACACCAAGTGGCTTCATGCCTTGTCTTGAGTGATTTTCATAAAGTCTGATTCGTAAGAATGCTACGAGTCGCATATTTTAAATCTCTACAGAACCAACACACGGTCTTAATTTTGTCAGACTTTAAAATAAGGAGACGGAGTCGGATATTTTAGAATGGTAGGAGTCGGAGTTAGAGTCTACATTTTTGGAATATTAAGAGGCGGATTTGGAAACAGACTTTATACTTTTCGATTCGGCAACCGTGAGTTATAGTCGTGAAAGTTAAATGTAATTAATATGGTATGGCATGAAGACACAAAATCAGCATTTTATTCATCCGTCTGCGACTGAAATATAACGTTGAAAAAAAGGAGTGCCCGCATATACTTCGTACACAGAAAAAAATGGACTTTGTCATTTAATTTACCTTTTGAGAAAAACACCCCTTTTCTACAAGAATCTATTAGGACAACTAACGAAAACGAATTACGTCACTTGAACCAATTCGGGAGTTAAGAGTTATCGCCCTTGGAAATGGAGTCCTGCCCAGAGAGAAGATAAACAAAGATCACGTTTTCAGACTGTAATATCAAAATCGCGTCCAGCGGCAAAATAATTCATTATTTCATTCTGTGTTCAGTTTTAATAAATCTGTTAAACGTTTATCTTGATAGTTCATCCATTTATTTACAAGTTATTATTTATTATAACCTAAATTACAAGGTTATAAAAGTGGCGACGAGGATGAAATCATTATTGTTGGGCAATCCAACCAGGAGTTGACAAAACGGATCAGCAAGGTCCTAACCCGCATCCAAGACTTTTGTCTCAATCTCTGACCCGAAAAGTGCCATTTTTATTTACCTCCCATTAAATACTTGGGATTTATGTTTGATTATCAGGGTCGTCGTCCAGATCCTGCTAATGTGGCAGCCATTCAAAAGGAAGTTGTGTAAGAAGTAGGAGAACGAATGAAGAGCGAAGGATGAGCATGAGAGGGAGGAGGAGGAGGGGAAGGAGGAGGAGGAAGAGGAATAGAAAATATCTTAAAATAAAACCGACAACAATTGCTTATTGTTCATGTGGTTCTTGGAGAGTCAAGAAAGAAAAATGCTCAGCTCTGGTATTTTTTTTAGCTACCCACCTTCCTTTCAACCGGCGAAAATAATACTCGAATCGATATAATACAGTGCAACGTAGAAGGAACTTCATGTCTAGTGATCTACTGTTTGCTTAAAAATGATATTTGTATTTTTGAAAGGCCGAAACGAAAAAAAAATGTGCAAAATTTGGTGTTAGCTTTCCGCCATCAAATAAACACTAATAAAAATATCACTTCCATTTTAAAAGACAGTATGTGGTCAGGGGAGATAAGTCAACACTGAAAATTAAATGGCGCCTTCTAAAATCAATAAACATTATGTAACCCATACGAACGAATAATAAGGTGGAGCACGCCGTGTAATTGGAAAAAGAAATATCAAATACATTGGATTTTTATTTGAAGAAAGCAGACGACACCGTCTGTTACAAACTAACAAAAAATATTTTTTTCTATGCTAACCTCGAAAAAAAATGAAAGTAACTGACTCCAGATGCAACGCTCTACCTATATAAGAGTCAGAATGGTTGGATCATTCAATCGCTCCAGAAAGTACCTGACTCCAGATGCAATCCTCTACCTATATAAGAGTCAGAATGGTTGGATCATTCAATCGCTCCAGAAAGTACCTGACTCCTGATGCAACGCTCTACCTATATAAGAGTCAGAATGGTTGGATCATTCAATCGCTCCAGAAAGTACCTGACTCCTGATGCAACGCTCTACCTATATAAGAGTCAGAATGGTTGGATCATTCAATCGCTCCAGAAAGTACCTGACTCCAGATGCAATCCTCTATCTATATAAGAGTCAGAATGGTTGGATCATTCAATCGCCCCAGAAAGTACCTGACTCCAGATGCAATCCTCTACCTATATAAGAGTCAGAATGGTTGGATCATTCAATCGCTCCAGAAAGTACCTGACTCCTGATGCAACGCTCTACCTATATAAGAGTCAGAATGGTTGGATCATTCAATCGCTCCAGAAAGTACCTGACTCCTGATGCAACGCTCTACCTATATAACAGTCAGAATGGTTGGATTATTCAATCGCTCCAGAAAGTACCTGACTCCTGATGCAACGCTCTACCTATATAAGAGTCAGAATGGTTGGATCATTCAATCGCTCCAGAAAGTACCTGACTCCAGATGCAACGCTCTACCTATATAAGAGTCAGAATGGTTGGATCATTCTACCGCTCCAGAAAGTACCAGACTCCAGATGCAATCCTCTACCTATATAAGAGTCAGAATGGTTGGATCATTCAATCGCTCCAGAAAGTACCTGACTCCAGATGCAATCCTCTACCTATATAAGAGTCAGAATGGTTGGATCATTCAATCGCTCCAGAAAGTACCTGACTCCTGATGCAACGCTCTACCTATATAAGAGTCAGAATGGTTGGATCATTCAATCGCTCCAGAAAGTACCTGACTCCTGATGCAACGCTCTACCTATATAAGAGTCAGAATGGTTGGATTATTCAATCGCTCCAGAAAGTACCTGACTCCTGATGCAACGCTCTACCTATATAAGAGTCAGAATGGTTGGATCATTCAATCGCTCCAGAAAGTACCTGACTCCTGATGCAACGCTCTACCTATATAAGAGTCAGAATGGTTGGATCATTCTACCGCTCCAGAAAGTACCTGACTCCAGATGCAATCCTCTACCTATATAAGAGTCAGAACGGTTGGATCATTCAATCGCTCCAGAAAGTACCTGACTCCAGATGCAATCCTCTACCTATATAAGAGTCAGAATGGTTGGATCATTCAATCGCTCCAGAAAGTACCTGACTCCTGATGCAACGCTCTACCTATATAAGAGTCAGAATGGTTGGATCATTCAATCGCTCCAGAAAGTACCTGACTCCTGATGCAACGCTCTACCTATATAAGAGTCAGAATGGTTGGATCATTCTACCGCACCAGAAAGTACCTGACTCCAGATGCAATCCTCTACCTATATAAGAGTCAGAATGGTTGGATCATTCAATCGCTCCAGAAAGTACCTGACTCCAGATGCAATCCTCTACCTATATAAGAGTCAGAATGGTTGGATCATTCAATCGCTCCAGAAAGTACCTGACTCCAGATGCAATCCTCTACCTATATAAGAGTCAGAATGGTTGGATCATTCAATCGCCCCAGAAAGTACCTGACTCCTGATGCAAGAGTCTACCTATATAAGAGTCAGAATGGTTGGATCATTCTACCGCTCCAGAACGTACCTGACTCCAGATGCAATCCTCTACCTATATAAGAGTCAGAATGGTTGGATCATTCAATCGCTCCAGAAAGTACCTGACTCCAGATGCAATCCTCTACCTATATAAGAGTCAGAATGGTTGGATCATTCAATCGCTCCAGAAAGTACCTGACTCCAGATGCAATCTTCTACCTATATAAGAGTCAGAATGGTTGGATCATTCAATCGCTCCAGAAAGTACCTGACTCCTGATGCAACGCTCTACTTATATAAGAGTCAGAATGGTTGGATCATTCAATCGCTCCAGAAAGTACCTGACTCCAGATGCAATCCTCTACCTATATAAGAGTCAGAATGGTTGGATCATTCAATCGCTCCAGAAAGTACCTGACTCCTGATGCAACGCTCTACCTATATAAGAGTCAGAATGGTTGGATCATTCAATCGCTCCAGAAAGTACCTGACTCCTGATGCAACGCTCTACCTATATAAGAGTCAGAATGGTTGGATCATTCAATCGCTCCAGAAAGTACCTGACTCCAGATGCAATCCTCTATCTATATAAGAGTCAGAATGGTTGGATCATTCAATCGCCCCAGAAAGTACCTGACTCCAGATGCAATCCTCTACCTATATAAGAGTCAGAATGGTTGGATCATTCAATCGCTCCAGAAAGTACCTGACTCCTGATGCAACGCTCTACCTATATAAGAGTCAGAATGGTTGGATCATTCAATCGCTCCAGAAAGTACCTGACTCCTGATGCAACGCTCTACCTATATAACAGTCAGAATGGTTGGATTATTCAATCGCTCCAGAAAGTACCTGACTCCTGATGCAACGCTCTACCTATATAAGAGTCAGAATGGTTGGATCATTCAATCGCTCCAGAAAGTACCTGACTCCAGATGCAACGCTCTACCTATATAAGAGTCAGAATGGTTGGATCATTCTACCGCTCCAGAAAGTACCAGACTCCAGATGCAATCCTCTACCTATATAAGAGTCAGAATGGTTGGATCATTCAATCGCTCCAGAAAGTACCTGACTCCAGATGCAATCCTCTACCTATATAAGAGTCAGAATGGTTGGATCATTCAATCGCTCCAGAAAGTACCTGACTCCTGATGCAACGCTCAACCTATATAAGAGTCAGAATGGTTGGATCATTCAATCGCTCCAGAAAGTACCTGACTCCTGATGCAACGCTCTACCTATATAAGAGTCAGAATGGTTGGATTATTCAATCGCTCCAGAAAGTACCTGACTCCTGATGCAACGCTCTACCTATATAAGAGTCAGAATGGTTGGATCATTCAATCGCTCCAGAAAGTACCTGACTCCTGATGCAACGCTCTACCTATATAAGAGTCAGAATGGTTGGATCATTCTACCGCTCCAGAAAGTACCTGACTCCAGATGCAATCCTCTACCTATATAAGAGTCAGAACGGTTGGATCATTCAATCGCTCCAGAAAGTACCTGACTCCAGATGCAATCCTCTACCTATATAAGAGTCAGAATGGTTGGATCATTCAATCGCTCCAGAAAGTACCTGACTCCTGATGCAACGCTCTACCTATATAAGAGTCAGAATGGTTGGATCATTCAATCGCTCCAGAAAGTACCTGACTCCTGATGCAACGCTCTACCTATATAAGAGTCAGAATGGTTGGATCATTCTACCGCACCAGAAAGTACCTGACTCCAGATGCAATCCTCTACCTATATAAGAGTCAGAATGGTTGGATCATTCAATCGCTCCAGAAAGTACCTGACTCCAGATGCAATCCTCTACCTATATAAGAGTCAGAATGGTTGGATCATTCAATCGCTCCAGAAAGTACCTGACTCCAGATGCAATCTTCTACCTATATAAGAGTCAGAATGGTTGGATCATTCAATCGCCCCAGAAAGTACCTGACTCCTGATGCAAGAGTCTACCTATATAAGAGTCAGAATGGTTGGATCATTCTACCGCTCCAGAACGTACCTGACTCCAGATGCAATCCTCTACCTATATAAGAGTCAGAATGGTTGGATCATTCAATCGCTCCAGAAAGTACCTGACTCCAGATGCAATCCTCTACCTATATAAGAGTCAGAATGGTTGGATCATTCAATCGCTCCAGAAAGTACCTGACTCCAGATGCAATCTTCTACCTATATAAGAGTCAGAATGGTTGGATCATTCAATCGCTCCAGAAAGTACCTCACTCCTGATGCAACGCTCTACTTATATAAGAGTCAGAATGGTTGGATCATTCAATCGCTCCAGAAAGTACCTGACTCCAGATGCAATCCTCTACCTATATAAGAGTCAGAATGGTTGGATCATTCAATCGCTCCAGAAAGTACCTGACTCCTGATGCAACGCTCTACCTATATAAGAGTCAGAATGGTTGGATCATTCTACCGCTCCAGAAAGTACCTGACTCCAGATGCAATCCTCTACCTATATAAGAGTCAGAATGGTTGGATCATTCAATCGCCCCAGAAAGTACCTGACTCCAGATGCAATCCTCTACCTATATAAGAGTCAGAATGGTTGGATCATTCAATCGCTCCAGAAAGTACCTGACTCCTGATGCAACGCTCTACCTATATAAGAGTCAGAATGGTTGGATCATTCAATCGCTCCAGAAAGTACCTGACTCCAGATGCAATCCTCTACCTATATAAGAGTCAGAATGGTTGGATCATTCAATCGCTCCAGAAAGTACCTGACTCCAGATGCAATCCTCTACCTATATAAGAGTCAGAATGGTTGGATCATTCAATCGCTCCAGAAAGTACCTGACTCCAGATGCAATCCTCTACCATATATAAGAGTCAGAATGGTTGGATCATTCAATCGCTCCAGAAAGTACCTGACTCTAGATGCAATCCTCTACCTATATAAGAGTCAGAATGGTTGGATCATTCAATCGCTCCAGAAAGTACCTGACTCCAGATGCAATCCTCTACCTATATAAGAGTCAGAATGGTTGGATCATTCAATCGCTCCAGAAAGTACCTGACTCCAGATGCAATCCTCTACCTATATAAGAGTCAGAATGGTTGGATCATTCAATCGCTCCAGAAAGTACCTGACTCCTGATGCAACGCTCTACCTATATAAGAGTCAGAATGGTTGGATCATTCAATCGCTCCAGAAAGTACCTGACTCCAGATGCAATCCTCTAACTATATAAGAGTCAGAATGGTTGGATCATTCAATCGTTCCAGAAAGTACCTGACTCCAGATGCAATCCTCTACCTATATAAGAGTCAGAATGGTTGGATCATTCAATCGCTCCAGAAAGTACCTGACTCCAGATGCAATCCTCTACCTATATAAGAGTCAGAATGGTTGGATCATTCAATCGCTCCAGAAAGTACCTGACTCCAGATGCAATCCTCTACCTATATAAAAGTCAGAATGGTTGGATCATTCAATCGCTCCAGAAAGTACCTGACTCCAGATGCAATCCTCTACCTTTATAAGAGTCAGAATGCTTGGATCATTCAATCGCTCCAGAAAGTACCTGACTCCAGATGCAATCCTCTACCTATATAAGAGTCAGAATGGTTAGATCATTCAATCGCTCCAGAAAGTACCTGACTCCAGATGCAATCCTCTACCTATATAAGAGTCAGAATGGTTGGATCATTCAATCGCTCCAGAAAGTACCTGACTCTAGATGCAATCCTCTACCTATATAAGAGTCAGAATGGTTGGATCATTCAATCGCTCCAGAAAGTACCTGACTCCAGATGCAATCCTCTACCTATATAAGAGTCAGAATGGTTGGATCATTCAATCGCTCCAGAAAGTACCTGACTCCAGATGCAATCCTCTACCTATATAAGAGTCAGAATGGTTGGATCATTCAATCGCTCCAGAAAGTACCTGACTCCTGATGCAACGCTCTACCTATATAAGAGTCAGAATGGTTGGATCATTCTACCGCTCCAGAAAGTACCTGACTCCAGATGCAATCCTCTACCTATATAAGAGTCAGAATGGTTGGATCATTCAATCGCTCCAGAAAGTACCTGACTCCAGATGCAATCCTCTACCTATATAAGAGTCAGAATGGTTGGATCATTCAATCGCTCCAGAAAGTACCTGACTCCTGATGCAACGCTCTACCTATATAAGAGTCAGAATGGTTGGATCATTCAATCGCTCCAGAAAGTACCTGACTCCAGATGCAATCCTCTACCTATATAAGAGTCAGAATGGTTGGATCATTCAATCGCTCCAGAAAGTACCTGACTCCAGATGCAATCCTCTACCTATATAAGAGTCAGAATGGTTGGATCATTCAATCGCTCCAGAAAGTACCTGACTCCAGATGCAATCCTCTACCATATATAAGAGTCAGAATGGTTGGATCATTCAATCGCTCCAGAAAGTACCTGACTCTAGATGCAATCCTCTACCTATATAAGAGTCAGAATGGTTGGATCATTCAATCGCTCCAGAAAGTACCTGACTCCAGATGCAATCCTCTACCTATATAAGAGTCAGAATGGTTGGATCATTCAATCGCTCCAGAAAGTACCTGACTCCAGATGCAATCCTCTACCTATATAAGAGTCAGAATGGTTGGATCATTCAATCGCTCCAGAAAGTACCTGACTCCTGATGCAACGCTCTACCTATATAAGAGTCAGAATGGTTGGATCATTCAATCGCTCCAGAAAGTACCTGACTCCAGATGCAATCCTCTACCTATATAAAAGTCAGAATGGTTGGATCATTCAATCGCTCCAGAAAGTACCTGACTCCAGATGCAATCCTCTACCTTTATAAGAGTCAGAATGCTTGGATCATTCAATCGCTCCAGAAAGTACCTGACTCCAGATGCAATCCTCTACCTATATAAGAGTCAGAATGGTTAGATCATTCAATCGCTCCAGAAAGTACCTGACTCCAGATGCAATCCTCTACCTATATAAGAGTCAGAATGGTTGGATCATTCAATCGCTCCAGAAAGTACCTGACTCTAGATGCAATCCTCTACCTATATAAGAGTCAGAATGGTTGGATCATTCAATCGCTCCAGAAAGTACCTGACTCCAGATGCAATCCTCTACCTATATAAGAGTCAGAATGGTTGGATCATTCAATCGCTCCAGAAAGTACCTGACTCCAGATGCAATCCTCTACCTATATAAGAGTCAGAATGGTTGGATCATTCAATCGCCCCAGAAAGTACCTTACTCTAGATGCAATCCTCTACCTATATAAGAGTCAGAATGGTTGGATCATTCAATCGCTCCAAAAGTACCTGACTATTGCTGCAACGCTCTACCTATATAAGAGTCAGAATGGTTGGATCATTCAATCGCTCCAGAAAGTACCTGACTTCTGATGCAACGCTCTACCTATATAAGAGTCAGAATGGTTGGATCATTCTACTGCTCCAGAAAGTACCTGACTCCAGATGCAATCCTCTACCTATATAAGAGTCAGAATGGTTGGATCATTCAATCGCTCCAGAAAGTACCTGACTCCAGATGCAATCCTCTACCTATATAAGAGTCAGAATGGTTGGATCATTCAATCGCTCCAGAAAGTACCTGACTCCAGATGCAATCCTCTACCTATATAAGAGTCAGAATGGTTGGATCATTCAATCGCTCCAGAAAGTACCTGACTCCTGATGCAACGCTCTACCTATATAAGAGTCAGAATGGTTGGATCATTCAATCGCTCCAGAAAGTACCTGACTCTAGATGCAATCCTCTACCTATATAAGAGTCAGAATGGTTGGATCATTCAATCGCTCCAGAAAGTACCTGACTCCAGATGCAATCCTTAACCTATATAAGAGTCAGAATGGTTGGATCATTCAATCGCTCCAGAAAGTACCTGACTCCAGATACAATCCTCTACCTATATAAGAGTCAGAATGGTTGGATCATTCAATCGCTCCAGAAAGTACCTGACTCCAGATGCAATCCTCTACCTATATAAGAGTCAGAATGGTTGGATCATTCAATCGCTCCAGAAAGTACCTGACTCCAGATGCAATCCTCTACCTATATAAGAGTCAGAATGGTTGGATCATTCAATCGCTCCAGAAAGTACCTGACTCCAGATGCAATCCTCTACCTATATAAGAGTCAGAATGGTTGGATCATTCAATCGCTCCAGAAAGTACCTGACTCCAGATGCAATCCTCTACCTATATAAGAGTCAGAATGGTTGGATCATTCAATCGCTCCAGAAAGTACCTAACTCCAGATGCAATCCTCTACCTATAGAAGAGTCAGAATGGTTGGATCATTCAATCGCTCCAGAAAGTACCTGACTCCAGATGCAATCCTCTACCTATATAAGAGTCAGAATGGTTGGATAATTCAATCGCTCCAGAAAGTACCTGACTCTAGATGCAATCCTCTACCTATATAAGAGTCAGAATGGTTGGATCATTCAATCGCTCCAGAAAGTACCTGACTCCAGATGCAATCCTCTACCTATATAAGAGTCAGAATGGTTGGATCATTCAATCGCTCCAGAAAGTACCTGACTCCAGATGCAATCCTCTACCTATATAAGAGTCAGAATGGTTGGATCATTCAATCGCTCCAGAAAGTACCTGACTCCTGATGCAACGCTCTACCTATATAAGAGTCAGAATGGTTGGATCATTCAATCGCTCCAGAAAGTACCTGACTCCAGATGCAATCCTCTACCTATATAAGAGTCAGAATGGTTGGATCATTCAATCGTTCCAGAAAGTACCTGACTCCAGATGCAATCCTCTACCTATATAAGAGTCAGAATGGTTGGATCATTCAATCGCTCCAGAAAGTACCTGACTCCAGATGCAATCCTCTACCTATATAAGAGTCAGAATGGTTGGATCATTCTACCGCTCCAGAAAGTACCTGACTCCTGATGCAACGCTCTACCTATATAAGAGTCAGAATGGTTGGATCATTCAATCGCCCCAGAAAGTACCTGACTCTAGATGCAATCCTCTACCTATATAAGAGTCAGAATGGTTGGATAATTCAATCGCCTCAGAAAGTACCTGACTATTGCTGCAACGCTCTACCTATATAAGAGTCAGAATGGTTGGATCATTCAATCGCTCCAGAAAGTACCTGACTCCAGATGCAATCCTCTACCTATATAAAAGTCAGAATGGTTGGATCATTCAATCGCTCCAGAAAGTACCTGACTCCAGATGCAATCCTCTACCTTTATAAGAGTCAGAATGCTTGGATCATTCAATCGCTCCAGAAAGTACCTGACTCCAGATGCAATCCTCTACCTATATAAGAGTCAGAATAGTTAGATCATTCAATCGCTCCAGGAAGTACCTGACTCCAGATGCAATCCTCTACCTATATAAGAGTCAGAATGGTTGGATCATTCAATCGCTCCAGAAAGTACCTGACTCTAGATGCAATCCTCTACCTATATAAGAGTCAGAATGGTTGGATCATTCAATCGCTCCAGAAAGTACCTGACTCCAGATGCAATCCTCTACCTATATAAGAGTCAGAATGGTTGGATCATTCAATCGCTCCAGAAAGTACCTGACTCCAGATGCAATCCTCTACCTATATAAGAGTCAGAATGGTTGGATCATTCAATCGCCCCAGAAAGTACCTGACTCTAGATGCAATCCTCTACCTATATAAGAGTCAGAATGGTTGGATCATTCAATCGCTCCAGAAAGTACCTGACTATTGCTGCAACGCTCTACCTATATAAGAGTCAGAATGGTTGGATCATTCAATCGCTCCAGAAAGTACCTGACTTCTGATGCAACGCTCTACCTATATAAGAGTCAGAATGGTTGGATCATTCTACTGCTCCAGAAAGTACCTGACTCCAGATGCAATCCTCTACCTATATAAGAGTCAGAATGGTTGGATCATTCAATCGCTCCAGAAAGTACCTGACTCCAGATGCAATCCTCTACCTATATAAGAGTCAGAATGGTTGGATCATTCAATCGCTCCAGAAAGTACCTGACTCCAGATGCAATCCTCTACCTATATAAGAGTCAGAATGGTTGGATCATTCAATCGCTCCAGAAAGTACATGACTCCTGATGCAACGCTCTACCTATATAAGAGTCAGAATGGTTGGATCATTCAATCGCTCCAGAAAGTACCTGACTCTAGATGCAATCCTCTACCTATATAAGAGTCAGAATGGTTGGATCATTCAATCGCTCCAGAAAGTACCTGACTCCAGATGCAATCCTTAACCTATATAAGAGTCAGAATGGTTGGATCATTCAATCGCTCCAGAAAGTACCTGACTCCAGATACAATCCTCTACCTATATAAGAGTCAGAATGGTTGGATCATTCAATCGCTCCAGAAAGTACCTGACTCCAGATGCAATCCTCTACCTATATAAGAGTCAGAATGGTTGGATCATTCAATCGCTCCAGAAAGTACCTGACTCCAGATGCAATCCTCTACCTATATAAGAGCTAGAATGGTTGGATCATTCAATCGCTCCAGAAAGTACCTGACTCCAGATGCAATCCTCTACCTATAGAAGAGTCAGAATGGTTGGATCATTCAATCGCTCCAGAAAGTACCTGACTCCAGATGCAATCCTCTACCTATATAAGAGTCAGAATGGTTGGATCATTCAATCGCTCCAGAAAGTACCTAACTCCAGATGCAATCCTCTACCTATAGAAGAGTCAGAATGGTTGGATCATTCAATCGCTCCAGAAAGTACCTGACTCCAGATGCAATCCTCTACCTATATAAGAGTCAGAATGGTTGGATCATTCAATCGCTCCAGAAAGTACCTGACTCTAGATGCAATCCTCTACCTATATAAGAGTCAGAATGGTTGGATCATTCAATCGCTCCAGAAAGTACCTGACTCCAGATGCAATCCTCTACCTATATAAGAGTCAGAATGGTTGGATCATTCAATCGCTCCAGAAAGTACCTGACTCCAGATGCAATCCTCTACCTATATAAGAGTCAGAATGGTTGGATCATTCAATCGCTCCAGAAAGTACCTGACTCCTGATGCAACGCTCTACCTATATAAGAGTCAGAATGGTTGGATCATTCAATCGCTCCAGAAAGTACCTGACTCCAGATGCAATCCTCTACCTATATAAGAGTCAGAATGGTTGGATCATTCAATCGTTCCAGAAAGTACCTGACTCCAGATGCAATCCTCTACCTATATAAGAGTCAGAATGGTTGGATCATTCAATCGCTCCAGAAAGTACCTGACTCCAGATGCAATCCTCTACCTATATAAGAGTCAGAATGGTTGGATCATTCTACCGCTCCAGAAAGTACCTGACTCCTGATGCAACGCTCTACCTATATAAGAGTCAGAATGGTTGGATCATTCAATCGCCCCAGAAAGTACCTGACTCTAGATGCAATCCTCTACCTATATAAGAGTCAGAATGGTTGGATAATTCAATCGCCTCAGAAAGTACCTGACTATTGCTGCAACGCTCTACCTATATAAGAGTCAGAATGGTTGGATCATTCAATCGCTCCAGAAAGTACCTGACTCCAGATGCAATCCTCTACCTATATAAGAGTCAGAATGGTTGGATCATTCAATCGCTCCAGAAGGTACCTGACTCCTGATGCAACGCTCTACCTATATAAGAGTCAGAATGGTTGGATCATTCAATCGCTCCAGAAAGTACCTGACTCCAGATGCAATCCTCTACCTATATAAGAGTCAGAATGGTTGGATCATTCAATCGCTCCAGAAGGTACCTGACTCCAGATGCAATCCTCTACCTATATAAGATCCTCTACCTATATAAGAGTCAGAATGGTTGGATCATTCAATCGCTCCAGAAAGTACCTGACTCCAGATACAATCCTCTACCTATATAAGAGTCAGAATGGTTGGATCATTCAATCGCTCCAGAAAGTACCTGACTCCAGATGCAATCCTCTACCTATATAAGAGTCAGAATGGTTGGATCATTCAATCGCTCCAGAAAGTACCTGACTTTAGATGCAATCCTCTACCTATATAAGAGTCAGAATGGTTGGATCATTCAATCGCTCCAGAAAGTACCTGACTCCAGATGCAATCCTCTACCTATATAAGAGTCAGAATGGTTGGATCATTCAATCGCTCCAGAAAGTACCTGACTCCAGATGCAACGCTCTACCTATATAAGAGTCAGAATGGTTGGATCATTCAATCGCCCCAGAAAGTACCTGACTCCAGATGCAATCCTCTACCTATATAAGAGTCAGAATGGTTGGATCATTCAATCGCTCCAGAAAGTACCTGACTCCAGATGCAATCCTCTACCTATATAAGAGTCAGAATGGTTGGATCATTCAATCGCTCCAGAAAGTACCTGACTCTAGATGCAATCCTCTACCTATATAAGAGTCAGAATGGTTGGATCATTCAATCGCTCCAGAAAGTACCTGACTCCAGATGCAATCCTCTACCTATAGAAGAGTCAGAATGGTTGGATCATTCAATCGCTCCAGAAAGTACCTGACTCCAGATGCAATCCTCTACCTATATAAGAGTCAGAATGGTTGGATCATTCAATCGCTCCAGAAAGTACCTGACTCCTGATGCAACGCTCTACCTATATAAGAGTCAGAATGGTTGGATCATTCAATCGCTCCAGAAAGTACCTGACTCCAGATGCAATCCTCTACCTATATAAGAGTCAGAATGGTTGGATCATTCAATCGCTCCAGAAAGTACCTGACTCCAGATGCAATCCTCTACCTATATAAGAGTCAGAATGGTTGGATCATTCAATCGCTCCAGAAAGTACCTGACTCCAGATGCAATCCTCTACCTATATAAGAGTCAGAATGGTTGGATCATTCAATCGCTCCAGAAAGTACCTGACTCCAGATGCAATCCTCTACCTATATAAGAGTCAGAATGGTTGGATCATTCAATCGCTCCAGAAAGTACCTGACTCCAGATGCAATCCTCTACCTATATAAGAGTCAGAATGGTTGGATCATTCAATCGCTCCAGAAAGTACCTGACTCCAGATGCAATCCTCTACCTATATAAGAGTCAGAATGGTTGGATCATTCAATCGCTCCAGAAAGTACCTGACTCCAGATGCAATCCTCTACCTATATAAGAGTCAGAATGGTTGGATCATTCAATCGCTCCAGAAAGTACCTGACTCTAGATGCAATCCTCTACCTATATAAGAGTCAGAATGGTTGGATCATTCAATCGCTCCAGAAAGTACCTGACTCCAGATGCAATCCTCTACCTATATAAGAGTCAGAATTGTTGGATCATTCAATCGCTCCAGAAAGTACCTGACTCCAGATGCAATCCTCTACCTATATAAGAGTCAGAATGGTTGGATCATTCAATCGCTCCAGAAAGTACCTGACTCCTGATGCAACGCTCTACCTATATAAGAGTCAGAATGGTTGGATCATTCAATCGCTCCAGAAAGTACCTGACTCCAGATGCAATCCTCTACCTATATAAGAGTCAGAATGGTTGGATCATTCAATCGCTCCAGAAAGTACCTGACTCCAGATGCAATCCTCTACCTATATAAGAGTCAGAATGTTTGGATCATTCAATCGCTCTAGAAAGTACCTGACTCCAGATACAATCCTCTACCTATATAAGAGTCAGAATGGTTGGATCATTCAATCGCTCCAGAAAGTACCTGACTCCAGATGCAATCCTCTACCTATATAAGAGTCAGAATGGTTGGATCATTCAATCGCTCCAGAAAGTACCTGACTCCAGATGCAATCCACTACCTTTATAAGAGTCAGAATGGTTGGATCATTCAATCGCTCCAGAAAGTACCTGACTCCAGATGCAATCCTCTACCTATATAAGAGTCAGAATGGTTAGATCATTCAATCGCTCCAGAAAGTACCTGACTCCAGATGCAATCCTCTACCTATATAAGAGTCAGAATGGTTGGATCATTCAATCGCTCCAGAAAGTACCTGACTCTAGATGCAATCATCTACCTATATAAGAGTCAGAATGGTTGGATCATTCAATCGCTCCAGAAAGTACCTGACTCCTGATGCAATCCTCTACCTATATAAGAGTCAGAATGGTTGGATCATTCAATCGCTCCAGAAAGTACCTGACTCCAGATGCAATCCTCTACCTATATAAGAGTCAGAATGGTTGGATCATTCAATCGCTCCAGAAAGTACCTGACTCCAGATGCAATCCTCTACCTATATAAGAGTCAGAATGGTTGGATCATTCAATCGCTCCAGAAAGTACCTGACTCCAGATGCAATCCTCTACCTATATAAGAGTCAGAATGGTTGGATCATTCAATCGCTCCAGAAAGTACCTGACTCCAGATGCAATCCTCTACCTATATAAGAGTCAGAATGGTTGGATCATTCAATCGCTCCAGAAAGTACCTGACTCCAGATGCAATCCTCTACTTATATAAGAGTCAGAATGGTTGGATCATTCAATCGCTCCAGAAAGTACCTGACTCCAGATGCAATCCTCTACCTATATAAGAGTCAGAATGGTTGGATCATTCAATCGCTCCAGAAAGTACCTGACTCCAGATGCAATCCTCTACCTATATAAGAGTCAGATACATCCTAAGAAGAAGTATGACTACCACATCTGCGGAGATGCTGTTCAGAACACGTTTAGTTGCTGTGACAAAATTCAAAACTCGACTCTCAAATCAACTGAAGGATTATCTTCGGTTCCTTACACCCCATTGACGTAACTTTTTATGACTTTAAG
>OY744518.1:220507659-220545159 GCA_963556195.1 Sepiola atlantica
GCCAGGCTTGAAAAAAACATGTCAGAATTAACGCTCAAGGTCCAGAGTCTCCTTAACAACCAAGAACAATTTTACCGACCTCGGAGACGTTTCAGAGACAATTCCTATTCTCCACATAGGAATCGCCGGAGCCGGTCAAATTCCTCCTCCAGATGGGGACAAACGCACGATACCTGCTGGTATCATCTCAATTTTGGAAAAAAAGCGAGAAAATGCATAAAACCATGCAATTTCAATGCTGACCAGACTCAGGCGGGAAACGGACGTTCCAGCAGCGATTAAAGACGACATTAACTGCTGGAATCAAACAAATTAGTCGTCTATTTTACATCCGGGATAGAAATACCGGATATCATTTTTTAGTCGACACGGGTGCACAAATAAGTGTAATACCACCAGAACCAAACAGCAAGTCTACACCATCAGAATACACGTTGCAAGCAGCAAACGGATCAAAAATCCAAACCTTCGGTGAGACATCACTAACATTAAATTTGGGACTGCGACGACCTTTTTCATGGATTTTTACACGAGCCCAAGTAAAAACACCCATTCTCGGGGCAGACTTTTTATCTCATTTTCGTCTATCAGTAAACATGTATACACACTGTCTCATCGACAACGAAACACAGTTGTCGATGAAAGGAATAACATCAGTGTACAAATCAACAGGAATCAGCTGTACTTTACCAACTAACAGTGATTTACAGGAATTGTTTAAAAAATTTCCATCCATAATGACTCCTTTGAAGCACACGGATGAAATTCGCCATTCTGCTAAACACCACATTAAGACTACCGGACCACCAACTCATGCATCTCCACGCAGACTACGCCCGGATAAGTGCAAAATAGCAAAGGACGAATTTCAACACATGCTAAAGTTAGGAATCATCCGCCCATCAAGTAGCCCATACTCTTCGCCACTACACATGGTACCAAAACCAGATTCAGGGGCTTGGCGGCCTTGTGGAGATTTTCGACACCTCAATGCTAAAACAGTTCCTGACAGATATCCTATTCCACATATCCACGATTTTGCCATAGGTCTGCAAGGAACTAAACTTTTTACCAAACTTGATTTGGTCAAAGCATACTATCAGATTCCAGTGGCGGAAGATGACATAGAAAAAACAGCAATCACTACTCCTTTCGGCCTATACGAATTCACAAGAATGCCTTTTGGATTACGTAACGCAGCTCAAAGTTTCCAGAGACTAATCGACGAAGTTTTGAGAGGATTACCATTTGCTTTTGCATACATCGATGATGTTCTCATCGGTAGCCGAAGTATGCAGGAACATCACGAACACCTAGAACAAGTTTTTGAGAGACTGGCACATTTTGGTTTAAAAATCAACGTGAACAAATGTGTTTTTACAGTTCCTCAACTGACATTCTTGGGTCATGTAGTCGATGAGCAAGGTATTGCGCCAATACCAGAAAAGGTGGGAGCGATACAACAGTTTCCACAACCAACAACATTACGACAACTGAGAAGATACCTCGGTCTTATCAATTATTACCGCAGATTTATTCCAGGTTGCGCAAAGATATTAACCCCACTCACAAATTTACTGCGCAAACAAAAAAAGAAAAATGCAACAATTGCAGTAGAAGGGGAAGCATTGATCGCATTTAAAAACTCGAAGAAAGCACTAGCAGATTTCACAAAGCTTTCCTACATCCGTGATGAGGATAATTCACTACTCACTCTGACTACGGACGCTTCTTCAGATTCGATTGGATCAGTTCTACACCAGTTTCAAAACGGTACAGAAAGACCAATTTCTTTCTTTTCTGTGAAATTGAATAACGCACAGCAAAAATACAGCGCTTTCTCCAGGGAATTACTTGCGATCTATCTCTCGATCAAACATTTTCGGCATCTTCTCGAGGGTCGAGACTTTACAGTTTTCACGGATCACAAACCCCTCACATACGCCTTACACACAAGCATGGAAAGATATACACCACGAGATACCCGACAACTGGACTATATAGCCCAATTTACATCGGATATTCAATACATCAAGGGTACAGATAACATTGTAGCAGATACTTTGTCACGTTCCACTATTCATGCCATAAATTCGGAAACACTCAACTTCGATCTAATCGCAGTAGAACAGCGAAATGATGTGACATTAGACGAAGTAAAAAAGAACACTTCCTTAAAATTAAAGGCACAACCAGTCCCTTTCGGATCAGAAACATTTCTATGCGACACGAGCACAGGCTATTCCAGACCATACATACCACCTTCACTAAGACAAAAAGTTTTCCAACATTTTCACAACTTGTCACACCCAGGCAGACGAGCTACAAAAAAATTAATTAGTGATCGTTTTGTATGGCCTAAAATGCATAGAGACATAACTGACTGGACTAAAGTATGTTTAAAATGCCAAACTAGCAAGGTAGGCAGACATACAAAATCTCCTCCTGGACAATTTATTCACCCTGATGGTAGATTCACCAACTTGCACATCGACATAGTTGGACCACTACCAGAAGCAAAGGGCCACCAATATCTACTGACAATAATCGACAGATTTACCAGATGGCCTGTCGTAACTCCTTTGCGTGATACATCCGCACATTCCGTCGCGAAAGCAATATTGCAGGATTGGATAGCTAATTTCGGTTGTCCATCCGTAATAACAACAGATCGCGGCGCACAATTTCAATCAACACTTTTCGAAGAGTTCACAAAACTTTTGGGAGTGAAACACATAACCACTACGGCTTATCATCCTTGTGCGAACGGAATGGTCGAGCGTTTCCATAGACAACTGAAAGCAGCTCTGACAGCAAATAACGATTCCGGAACATGGTTAGAAAACATCCCTTTGGTTTTGTTGTCCATCAGAAATGTGTTGAAACAAGATTTAGGGTGCACATCATCCGAAATGGTTTTTGGGACCACACTGACATTGCCTGGCCAATTTTGTGAGAAAACAAGTCATTTTCAACCAACTACAAACTTTGTTCAAAATTTTAAGCAAAGGATGAATGATTTGGTTTTTACACCTACAAGGACCCAGACAAAAGAAATTTACATCCCAAAAGACCTCAACAACTGCGAATATGTTTTTGTACGCATAGATGCAGTAAAAAAACCTCTTTGTGCTACATATTCAGGACCTTTCAAAGTAGTCGAGAGGAAATCAAAGTATTTCACTATTATGAAAAATGAAAAACAAGATACGGTTGCCATAGACAGGTTAAAACCAGCATATTTGGACCTATCGAAAAATAGCGTGTCGGAAAACCTCACATCTTCACAAGACACTGACGTGTGCGAACAAGATACTACAATAAGCAGCACACCACCTACACCGAAGCTAAGGACAAAATCCGGCAGGAGAGTAAATTGGCCTGCCAACTTAAAACAATATGTTACATATTGAAAATATTTTTTTTTCTTTCAATATTTTTCAATCTGAGGGGGGTTTTATGGAATTCACCTTTCAACAGCAGTCGACAGGAGTTTTTCAACACCCCGCAGAAAACGCCAAAATAGGGATCATATGTTTCCGGTCACTGCCCCTGCTGATTAGGACATATATAAACGTCGTTAGTGACAGATCCGGTCTTTTTGGTTCCAGATTTCTTCAGACACAACAGGGAGAATTGTTTCGCTCCATCGGCCACTCGCAAGTTATGCGACGACTACCAGTCACGGAGAATCTTTCCTTCTCCCTCCTTTTTTGTCTGACTGCAGGACACTCACAGTAAGATTGACATTTTCCTTCACCCTTTTTCAATTACACGCGCACACACACGCACACACGCACACACACACACGTGCGTCCCTTTTTCTCCATACAAACTTATTTAAAGAGACATTGTTTTAAATAACGAAAGGACACTTATTTCTTTCAAGCCGTCAAAGAGACATTTATTCAAAAGACGTTAAAAGACCTTCGCAAAACATGAAATATAATTTTATGTGTGGAAATACAAAATAAATTGTTTTTGTTAATGTAAATGTTTGAATATTGAATATCTTGTTTCTCCTTCATTTGTGTGGAATGTTGGCGTTTTCTTGCTCGTCTTTCTACCATATTTAAGAGGAATAGAATGCGTTAGCATCCCCCACAGATAGATAGATAGATAGATAGATTAGATTAGATAGATAGATAGATAGATAGATGGATAGATAGATAGATAGAAAGATAGATCGATAGATAGATGGATAGATAGATAGATAGATAGATAGATAGATAGATAGATAGATAGATAGATAGATAGATAGATAGATAGATAGATAGATAGATAGATAGATAGATTAGATTAGATAGATAGATAGATAGATAGATAGATAGATAGATAGATAGATAGATAGATAGATAGATAGATAGATAGATAGACGAATACTTCTGTTAATAATGTGAGTATCTGTTCTCACTTACACAATAAATGCTCATTAATCACGGGTCAGTGGTTGTCGGTAATCTGGCAATAATTAAGCACCGTCGGACGGCGGACATTGACACCGTTTTGTCAACAGAAAGGTCAAAAACAGGCCGGGCCGTTCAGTTTAAGCCTCAACACAAGCCGATTAATTATGCCTACAAGCCGCCTTGTTGATTAATTGCCGGAGCAGACAGTCTGCAGATGATACTCGCTGCTTTATACTGACTGACACCCTATCTAATCGGAGGGGAAGGACTCGATGGCCGAGTGAAATTTTTAGCTAACTCCCCATGAGTGCAACAAGTGACACAGAGCATGTTTAGGATTGAGGATAACCACAATCGTATCGGTTGTGGATACGGAGTGAATTTTATATATATATATATATATATATATATATATATATATATATATACTTATAATCCAGGGTTTCGAACCGAGTGACCGGTAGTGAATAGTCATACTTCTACGCTGAAGAGTCTTGATTGAAAAGAGACGAAACGTATACGTCCGTAGATAATAAACAACAACAAATATTTTTCATATTTGTCGCTCCTTAATAATTAGTAGAGCACTTTTTTAGTAGTAGTGCAAATACAGCGTAACGTCATTTGCTTTATAATGCATCATTCCTTAATATATATGCCTATGTCGCCATCGCCGCTTATAAATGTATTTAAACTACCACAGTTTATCAGCTGTTCAAATATTGGTTGCGAGGTTTAAGACGTTGGATTGAAGTTGAAAAATACTTATAATCCAGAGTTTCGAACCGAGTGACCGGTAGTGAATAGTCATACTTCTATGCTGAAGAGTCTTGATTGAAAAGAGACGAAACGTATGCGTCCGTAGATAATAAACAACAACAAATATTTTTCATATATATATATATATATATATATGATGGACTCTCCCATCGATTTCGTCGAATGAGTGCCCCACCTGGGGCTGCCCGCGCCTGAATTTGTAATTGCAAGGGTTGCGCAATCCCAACAACTGCTCTCCTGAGTCGACATTGCTTGATTCCAATGGCAAGTAGTAATACAAGACGACTGGAAACAATGCCGAGATAAGCAGAAAGCACATACAGCACCTGATATTCCTAAATGGTCACCCATTTAGTACTGGCCAGGCTCGACGCCGCTTACGTTTAGTTTCATATTTTATGTATATATATATATATATATATATATATATATATATATATATATATATATATATATATATATATATATACATAAGTATAAATTTTTATTTATACAAACATTATTGGTTACATATGTGCATACATGTTTCGGTTGCACTTTTCCTAGAAAGTCAACCTCATCAGATCAAGAATTTTCGAAAATTCTTGGTCTGATGAGGTTGACTTTCTTGGAAAAGTGCAACCGAAACATGTATGCACATATGTAACCAATAATGTTTGTATAAATAAAAATTTATACTTATAAACAGCTCTACTTGGTATTGAGCACTTTTTATAAACTCTTGAGTTTCTACGGATTTACATTTACAGAAACTAATACAATACATGTACGATATATATATATATATATATATATATATATATATATATATATATATACTATGAAACTAAAAGTATACTTTTAGTAGATAGAACCTATAGTGAAATGGTCTAAGCTCAATATACGAGATAGAGCAATTATAAAAATAAATGAAAGAAGAGAGATAAAGATGTACGAATGGCAAATCTATTTCAACTTCGATTATTCAATGCAAGGTGTACTCGGTAAAAAAAAAGTTTATTATTCTTTCCTTAAGTCAAGGCTTTTCAAAGATTAAAATCTTATCATCAGAGGAATTACATAAGTTGGCAGTGGAAAAGCCAAAATTCAAAATTTGAAAAAAATATCAAGTAATGGAAAGTGAGAGTGTGCGTGTAAAAAAAACAACAACTGGACAGACCCCATTTTTTTTACACGCACACTCTCAGTTAAATTAAGTTAAATTAAGGAAAATTTAACTTGAATAAATTGCCTTTTTTGCGGAATATACCTTGCTCTGAGCAATTGAATTGAATTATGATTTGGATTTTGCTTCTCTAATTCCTTTCCATTCTTCTTCATATATATATATATATATATATATATATATATATATATATATATATATATATATATATATATATATGGATTTTTCACTTAGAAAAAAAGTTTATTCAGTGAAGACCGGGATTAGTCCAATAAAAAAACAAGCTCGATGATACTCAATTACAGGGTACAGAGCATTTATATGTTACCTCAATTAAAGCAATACCACATTGTGTATTGCCAGGTGTTGTAATTCTTATTCAAGGTATTTAATTTCCCTGATGATCTGCCAAGCAAGTACCTGCTTGGTAGTGAAACACGTGTAGGTAAAAAACTCTTTAATTTGAAAAATGATAAATAAATAATTTTTGGATTAAAACATCTTTTGCGGTGTTGATTGGGCTACTGAACGGAATGCTTTGGTAAGCTTTCAAAAAATCACAGACACACACACACACACACACACACACACACACACACACACACATATATATATATATATATATATAGATCCTACGTTCGTCGAACACTCTCGACTAGTATTCTATCTGTGGCCGCTTCTATGTACATATAGATATTAATTTCCCTTAATTACGTGACAGTTTCCAGTGGTCGAGTGGATATGGCGACTGCTTGCAGATTCTAGGCTGACTCTGTGAAGTGGGTTAGCTCCTCCTGTTACTTTCCTCCACTGATGATAGCAATAAGCTTGAAACGCTAGCGTCTGTAGGTACTAATAATTTAATATATATAAAGAAGTGAGGCTATCAACATTTGTAAATTAAAAAAAAATTTTTTTTAGTAAATGGTTGATTATTTTATAATTTATAGTTTTATAACGCGTTTCGAGCATCTTGCCTCTCTTCGGATCTTCTTTCTATTTAGAAAAATGTGGTTATTTTAATAGGCTTCCTGGTCAGGGCAAGATTGAGGGAACAGTGGAAAACCATAGAACCATCAAAGCTTCACCACTGTATCACGGACCCCAGAGATGCAGTGGACAACGCGTAATCGCATGGGGAATTTTGACGAGAAGAAGAAGAAGAAGAAGAAGAAGAAGAAGAAGAAGAAGAAGAAGAAGAAGAAGAAGAAGAAGAAGAAGAAGAAGAAAAAGAAGAAGAAGAAGAAGAAGAAGGACAGCAACAACATCGGTACAGTCGGTTTCAAATCCAAACAAAAGAGGCTGGAAATAGTCTGGTTTTATTTACTCCTCCCCAGGAGTTAGGCACAAGGCCAGTTTTATCTTACTACCCCAAGTAAGATGTGACCCAAGATCGGGTCGAGAAAGTGGGGTTTGAAAAGCCAGCGCTCGAGAGGTGAGCACTCTGGCCATTTAAAAATTGCCTGGGCAGCCGCGTCGGCATTCCCCGGTAGGGGCGCCTCAGAAGTAAGCAATAAACTTACTCCTCCCCAAAGAGGGGAGGCAAAGCCTGGGAGGGTGGACCTCCTAGAACTGCACAGGACAGCGTTCAGTATCCATCGGAACAGATACTACACTTTGATCTTAGCCAAAAGGCCAAGAAGCCCAATTTATTTAGGCAGGTAATAGTCTGGTAAAGCAGACCAATTATAGGTCCCCTTTGCTTGGATTTGAAACCGATAGTACTGATGCTGTTCTAATTTTCTGTAATATATATACATATATATATATATATATATATATATATATATATATATATATATATATATATATATATATATTGTGAATGACTAAAATATTATAGTACACTTTATGTGAAGTAAACAAAATAGGTAAAAAAAGATCACGAAAATGAGTCACCAAAAAATGAAACAATCAGAAAAATAATTAAAACATCGTAAAATAAAATGGAAAAGTTTTACAAAAAATATATATAAAAAAAGCCGTGAAAAAAAACAAAGCTCACAAAATTATCCTATCAACCGTAAAGGCACACAAAAAAAACAACACTTAATCTATTTTTCAAGTGATATATATTCAAGAAAACCCCATGAGGCGATATCCGGTATAAACCATTATGCAAGAATCCATATGAAACTTAGCGTTTCTTGTTAGAAACACCGTTTAAGAAAGCCTATTCACTGGTGTTGATTTATTTTCTTAATGACGATTGACAAGGGTTTATTGATCTTCTGAAATCCGGCCGGTGGAAACGGATACCCGGCGTCATTGTTTACATGGGTGACAGTTTCGTTTTAAAACCGGACATTTAACGAACTACCAGCCAATAAAAAAATGACTCCGTGGCAGGCGTTTTGATCGCGATGGACAATTTGGTAGGACGAGATCGAATTTCGAACCACTGCTAAACACCGCCCGCAGCGCCACAAAGGGAATAGAAACTGTAAAACACACACACACACACACACACACACACACATATATATATATATATATATATATATATATATATATATATATATATATATATATATATATATATATATATATGAAGCAATCCAACAAAAGATATAAGCGTCAACTAATATCTTATAATTAGTGAAACATCCGGATAAAAACTGAAGCACAATATACTGGATAGAGCATTAATATTATAATATAAAATGAAGTAATAAAATATTTATCATTAACATTGAATATGGACACATTTCGCGACTGGATAACTTTGCCGCCCCTTCAATTTCACGTATATGGACTGCTGTTTATAACTTGGAGTAATGTCTTTCCTGATTATGCTTCTCAATTTGTATGACCTGGATGGACTGTATGGATTCAACAAAAAGTATGTTTTTGGGTTGATATGTTCAAAGCGTAATTTTATTACCTTTAGTAGTATAACTGCGGTAATGGTCCTCTGAAGAGAAGAATTATCTTTGAAAACTCATGAGCTAAGTACTTAAGGATACTTTGCTTGAACTTTGAATTCTAATAAAATTTGATTGACTCCTTATTTTATTACTTCATTTCATATTATAATATATATATATATATATATATATATATATATATATATATATATATATATATATATATATATATATATATATAGTAATCCATCGTGGTCCATCGTTAGCCAACATTTTCGTTGGATTTTTGGAAAACCAATTATTTTCCAAAGTGACCAAGCCGGCTTTCTACACACGTTACGTTGATGACACTTTTGCTTGTTTTCCCTCTCGGGGTGATGCTGAACAGTTTCTTCTTCTTCTTTGTGACTTGCATCCATCGTTGCAATTCACTATGGAAGTCGAGGATTGTGGTTCCTTACCATTCCTCGATGTTTTAGTGTCTAAATCTGGTTTATCATTTGAAACCTGTGTGTATAGAAAACCAACATTTACAGGCCTTTATCTAAATTGGTTTTCCTTCGCCCCAAGAGCAAGAAAAATAAATCTTATTGGTACTCTCACTCATCGAGCTCTTATGATTTGTTCACCAACACGACTCGATGCAGAACTTGGTGAGATTACTAATATTTTTCTTGCCAATGGATATCCCATCAATACTATAAAAGGCACCATTGCACGTAAAGTTGCTTTATTTAATGGTGGTAAATTTATTGGCCCGTCACGTTGCCCTATTTATTTGAAACTCCCTTGGTTGGGTTCTGACGGCCTTGACATTGTTAAAAGGATTTCTTCTTCTACTCAACGTTGTTTTCCGGCAACCATGTTGAGGGTAGTTTACACGACTCGAACCTTTTTCTCTTCTTTTCGTAAGGATGTTTTGCCAGCCATTCAAAAGAATTCTGTAGTTTATAAATTCATGTGTCAGTGTAGAGCTGACTACGTTGGCAAGACATCCCAAAGATTAGAATTTAGAATATCCCAACACATACCACGTGATATTCGCCTACACAAGGTTTCGAGATCATCCGGGAACTTCCAGGCACAGGAATCAGCCATCGGTAATCACCTCGTTAGTACAAATAGTTGTTCTGACAGGTATTCCGATGGGTGGTTTTCTGTTTTACACAGTGCCAGGTCGAACTACCATCTCAATATTCTTGAGGCGTTAGTCATTAACAACTATCGACCTAGCCTGTGTAGACAAAAGATTTTGAAACATCAGTTGGAGATTTTTAATGATTCAAAGCCACCATAACGTTGAGAGATTTTATTTATTTATTTTTTCCTTCTCATTCGTTTCCTCCAACTGAAATAAGTTTTTTTTTTTTCCCCTTCATTTCTCATTCGACTTTTAGTTTTTAATTTACCATTCTGACGTTTCCTCTCAGAGGGTCAGACGACAAGGCCTTAAGGTAATTTTAACAATTTTCCTTTTTTTTCCCACTCGTCTGTTTCATTGATTTTAATAATGCTTCCTCTAAAATTAATCCTACCATTCTGTTGTACACGTAATTTACTTATATATATATATATATATATATATATATATATATATATATATATATATATATATATATATATATATATATATATATATATAGTAGTAAGTTTTTGAAAGGCTGTGGGCAATGCAAGTTCCGGGTAAGGTGCGAGTTGTAAGAAACAAAAACAATAACAATAAATCGAATACGAAATATGACTTACTATTTATTTTTCCTTTTTTTCTAAAATCCTACATAACAGCAAGAGTGTTTTTAGCTGTTCGTGTGATGTCCGGGTGATTAAAAATTACTATTTGATATTTCGGGAAAAGACTTCCCTTTGTCAAAAATAATTAAACCAGAAGAAACTTTTTTTTTCTCCGACTGTGTAGAGAATACTACAAAACAAAATGGCTGCCAGGTGTAGACCGCAGCGAAAACGAAAACAGTCTCGCAGGGAATGTAAATTAAATTTTATTTTAATGTTATGTTACATATATGATTTGGTGTTCAAAAATATTTGTGTAATGTTGGTTAAGTGTATGGTGCTCGATAAACTGTTAGTTTTAATAATATATATATATATATATATATATATATATATATATATATATATATATATATATATATATATATATTTATAATTAAAAAAAATTTTTTTATTAAGTTTATATTTGATTATTTACTTTTATTTCAGTGTGTTTTATCTTCATATTTTTATTTTTTTTATCTTTCTTTCGTATTTTAAAAATTTTAATATAAAATAAAGTAATTAATCTCTCATTTTAAATATTCTAGATCTATCAAACTTATCGATTATCATCTACTTAAGAAGTGTTACTAATCGTGAGTTTCGTCACATTAGTTTATCGAATTAACTTGATATATTTACTATAAGATAAAGGGAAATAACTCTGGATTTATATATTTTTTTAGGTGGAAATCTGTATAACAATATTAGTATATATATATATAAAACATATATACACATACATGCATATATACATATATATATATACATATTTATGTATTATTGTTTTTTTAATTGTTTATTTATATATTCTTCATTTTCATCTTGTTTACATATTTTTTATTATTATTATTATTATTTATTTTATAAAATGTCGATGTTATAGATCAACAGTTACTATAAACTGAGATCTCATGAGGCAGAGTTAAAATCCGATCTTAACCTCAGATCATATTTGGAGAAAATTTTTTTTATCATATATAAAGCTCTATTTTGATATTGAGCACTTTTTATAAACCCGGTTAAAATTCTCTGGATTACCACCCTGTGGATATTTTTACCTGGATTATTACCATTATTATATATATATATATATATATATATATATATATATATATATATATATATATATATATATATATATATATATATATATATATATATAGTCTTGGAAGTTTCTCAACCATTAAAACTATATTAAAAAAAAAAAATTATAGTCCGAAGTCTTCCAGTGGAAAATCACTCATGTAAGTCAATTTATTTTTTACAGTTATTATATTAGTTTATTTCTAACACTATTTTAAGGGATCATCAGTTGTTTACCATGAAAAACTGTTTTGGGAATTTAAATATATATATATTCGAGCGATTGTGAATCGTAGGTTACTGGGTATCCCCCACCAAAAGAATTCCCTACGTGTTTTGCATTCCAGTGCCATGTCATTCGCACGCTAAACGATTGACCGCACATTGACAACAAGATTTTTTCCCGCGCCCCACTCCCCGACCACCCTACGCCTTCTTTTCACCCCCACACGAAAAAAAAAAATGTGTTAGGAAATTCTCGGCGGCAAATTGACCATTGCTTACGTGTCATCTTCGTGAACGGCGCAACCCACGCCGAGATTACCAACAGAGGCAACACGTAAACAAATAACTTTACACGCCCTGCGTTTACTTAACCAGACAGAAATACCGAGATTGTTTCGCACACATTGGACCAAGTGTAGTTAAAGCACGCCAAGTATGCTAGCAGCTAAACAAAATCGCATATTGATAGAGTGTTGTTGTTTGTCTTTTTTCACTCCAAACAAGGCACCTGCCTACTGGGACGTAATGGTCTACTGTGAACTAGAGGCCAGGTTTATAGAAGGGGGCATCAATCGTGAAGTGTTATACAGCAAGATGCTTGTTCAGAATACGTTTAAATTTCTGCATATTTGTACAGTTGCGGGAAACAGGGAGCAGCGAGTGAATTCCAAATGCAAGTGATTCGATGAAAAAAGTTATTAGGGTAGAAAGTTTCCCGACATTAGGGAGATCGCTACAGTGAAATGGGCGGTATTTTGCTGCTAGTCGAGAGTATTAACGTTGAGGGGGTACAGTTGAGGAAAACAGGGAGCAGGGAGTGAATTCCAAAAACCAAGCGATCCGAGGAAATAAGCTATTAGAGTAGGAATTTTTCCGGCCTCTGAGAACATCTACAGTAAAGGGGTGGGATTTTGCTGCTAGTCGGGTGGTTCTTATGTTAAGGGGGTACAAGTTTAGTAAGGTCGTTCGAGCACATTCCGTGTAAGTACTTGTAAAACAAGCGTACGGGTACAACATTGCGGTGATCGGACAGCGGTTGACGCTTGGTAGACAACGCAGGCCAAATTAGGTTATAGAATCTTTTTTTTAAAATAACCATCGCTCCAGACAAGGCATGACACCACTTGATGTAAGGAGTCAACACGAAACGAAACATGATTAATGCAAAGACAGGAGATGCCTATTGGCCTTAGTCTTTAAAAGACCAAGATTATAGGCAGGAGAAAAACAGTCAGCAGGAAGAGAGTTCCACAAGTCTGTGGTTCTTAGAAAGAAGCTACTAGAATAGGAAACTGTATTACAATGAGGTATCAAAACAGCGAATTGATGAAGATCACTAGACCAACGAGTCAAACGAGCTGGAACAAAAGAAGCAGGGAATAGATCATATAACTCTGAAGAACACATGCCATAATGATATTTATAGAAGAGACTGAGACTAGCAACATTATGTCTGTGAGAGAGAGGGTACAGAGAAGAAGAAAGGGTAGGACCAATCAAATTACAGATACGTTTCTGCACCCTGTCTAAGAAGAAGAGGCTAGTGGTTGGTGCACCAGCCCAGATGTGGCAACACTACTCCACACATCAGCGAATGGTGGTTTTATAGGAATATAGGACACTGACGGGTGTGCGAAGTTTTCTAGTCGGGTAGAAATAGACACCCTTCTTTGCAGCAGACTTGACAGCATCGTCTATGTATTGAATCGAATTCATATTGCCTGTGAATGTTAGGCAGAGGATGTTGAACTTTGAACTCTCAAGAAAAGTACTTTCATCCATGGTAATATGTGGTCGAAAACTTTTAGAAACGAAATTCTAAAAGAAAAAAACGTTTGTCTTAAATGGAATAATTTATTGATGGACCCATTCTACTACAAACTGGAGGTCATTTTCTAAGGATTCAATCCATTGCATATGTGTGTGTTCGATTTGCTTGTATACCACCAATATATATATATATATATATATATATATATATATATATATATATATATATATATATATACCCAACAAATGATATAAGCGTAACATTGTAATAATTAACTTAAACATTGGATACTTTTCACTTCATCGATTGCCGACGCATCTCGCGACTGGATAACTTTGTCAGTTATTCCAATTTCTCATATCTGGACTGGCACTCATCACCTGGATTAATCTTCAGTCAACCCTCTGGATGTCTTTCCTGATTATGTTTTTCAAATTGTATGACCTGGATGGATTGTATAGATTTAACAAAAAAGTATGTTTTTGGGTTGATATATTTGATGTTATATATTTTTATGTATTTTTGTATATATTTTTATATATTTTCAAAGTTTAATTGTATTACTTGTATAACTGCGGTAATGGTCCTCTGAGGAGAAAAATTATCTTTGAAAACTCATGAGCTAAGGACGTTAAGATACTTTGCTTGAACTTTGAATTCTAATAAAATTTGATTGACACCTTATTGTATTACTTCATTTTATATCATAATATATATATATATATATATATATATATATATATATATATATATATATATATATATATATATATTATAATATATATATATTATAATATATATATATATATATATATTATAATATATATATATATATATATATTATAATATATATATATATATATATATATTATAATATATATATATGCACATATATATATATGCACATATATATATATGCACATATATATATATGCACATATATATGCACACACATTATACGTCCGTTAGAGGTATCACGGTTTTGTCCATCCAGTCAGCCGGAATTTAGGAAAATATCCGGATTAAGTCAACCGTGCAGGAGTCTTCAGCCTCTCTTTAAATGTCTGAACTGGAAAAAATCGTTTGAATCGGAAGTGCAGGTGTTTACTTCCGGCGGTGTTAATTGTTATTAAGTTTCCTGTGGAAACAAGGTCCGGTTGATCTATTTCAAGCTGCTCTCGTCCCCAAGTGGAATAGTCAGTATACTCGGTGATGACACAAAAATGTACAGATTCTCAAAATGTAACTGCAGTGATGGGATACCGGACTCCCCCCCTCTTCAGCCACTAATGAGTGAACTAGTCTATATATATATATATATATATATATATATATATATATATATATATATATATATATATGTATATATATATATGTATATATATATATATATATATATGTATATATATATGTATATATATATATATATATATATATATATATATATATATATATATATATATATATATATATATTACGAACAGTAGTGTGTGTATTCGACTGTATTCGAGTGTATTATGTTAATTCTATTGGATTACCGGTAGTGCTGTTGTTTTGTACAAGATATATACGTTGGAATAAACCATTTTCTTACACTCTGTTAGTTATATCAGTTATCAAACAAAGGACAATTTAATGACAGGTTAATTCGACAAAATAAAAGCTTTTCTAACTTCAGTCCATAACTTCAGTGGTGTAATCTGTATTTTTAAACGTTTTTCAGTTTGCACCCGAATTCTTTTTTTTTTTTGCTTGTTTTGAAGTATTTGAGGTATTTATACACCGCCCCCCCCCAAAAAAAAACGACATTAAATTGTTGACCGATTAATTTGCTTCTTTTTTAGGCTTGGCGGATATTTGGGTCAACGGATATTTGGGTCAACGGACATTTGGGCCAACGGATATAATAACGAAATCCACTAAGAAACACGATTCTCTTTAAGCGAATTTTACTTAAAAATGATTATTTTTCAAATCCTTTTTTTATTATTATTATTTTTTTTTTAACTTCATTTGCATTTGACAATAAAAATGTAAGAAAATATCGATTTTACTACGAAGAAAAGAAAAATAAATGAATGAACTATAAATATATATTCTAAAAGAATACCTATCGATGGCGTTCAAAATAAATTCCCCCAAAAGAACAGATTTGCACAACTTTTATGTCCCCCCCCCCTTACAAAGATTAAAATATTAATATATAATCGATCAAATTCCATGCAAATCGGATATATTAGAATTTTTAAATGGGAAGTTGTGTACATAGTATGGCCCTGAAAATAAATCTGCAAAATACCCCAAAGAAAACGACTTATTAGCTTCTCATGTCCATTTTTAGCTAGGAAGTTTGTCTGGGTCAAAATATCTCATAGCCAAAGTCTGAACACTTTCTGACAAATAAAAATTAATATTCTGTATGATTTTTCGACATTGCTTTTCTTCATCCTGAGGAAGTCTTTCAATAAAAACGAAACGTTGATGAATACATAAATATCATAGTTATTGGCTTCCTTTTTCATTTTACATCGTCGTATGATTTTATCCCCGGTACACATACTGGCATTCAACACCAATCGTTATAACATGAAGACGAATTTCAACAAGAGAAAAAAATGCCTATACTTTTGAAAAGGGCGTATATCGCTGAAAGTACTCAAGTTTTAAAATAAATAAATAATTTATTTAAAAAATTGCGTTGTTTATTTTTTTCAAAATATTGTGCTTATATATATATATATATATATATATATATATATATATATATATATATATATATATATATATATATAGAAAAGAGGGTAGTGCAGTATTAGTGCAGTTCCAACGAGAGAAAAGTATATATGTAAAGGAGTAAGGCTACCAACATTTGTAGAATGTTTTTTTCAACATTTATTTATTATTTTGTTGTTTTTTTCAACATTTATTTATTATTTTGTTGTTTTACCATTTTATGATTTTATATATAACGCGTTTCAAGCGGTGGCCCGCTTTCATCAGATATGAAAATCCATTTGAAGAAATGTCTTTCGATTCGAGCAAATGTTGTTTCATTTGAGGAATTTGTTATTGTTTTTGCGCATGCGTGGGTTTGCGGGTGTGTGGGTATCTTTGATTTTTATTTTTATTTTTTATTTGTCATTTTTCCTGCTTCTCTTGGTCAAGTGCGTGTTACCCATCCATGATCCATCGGTCATCCCAGTCTCCTAGGGTGTGGAGAATTTCTTTTGAAATTTAATACTTTTTATTGCTTTTTGTCGTCTCCAAAAATGAAGTGGTGTCTGCGTGCGCGCGCGTGTCCGTATGCGTGTGGTCTAATCTTGAGTCTTGTGAATAGGTGAGCGATACATACACACACACACACATAAATACGCACACACACTCCCATGCGCGCGCACACACAGGCGTGTGGTTATAGTGACAGAGAGGGGGATAAAGGTTGAATTATATACACATACATACATACATACACACATACACACACACACATATATATATATATATATATATATATATATATAAATATATACATACACACACACATACACACACATACACACACATATTTGCAAAAGATAAATTAATGCAAACGGTCCAAATAGATTTGAACTTGGTTTGGCCGATTTCATAGTTCGGTATTTTATGTGCAAATTTAATGTCTATTGTAAATGATTCATTTAACACAAGTTGCTATTTGACTCATAGCTGTGTAGAAGTGCGCAATAAGAAGTTATGTACTAATATTTCCTTCTTTGAATAAGAATTTTCCAGTCTATAGATAACTATAAATAGTTATTTATGTTTGTACTTAACTAGAGGTGGATAAAGTGTGATCAAAGTGTGTGTTGTTAGAGTTATGATCTGTTTAATGTTGGATTAAATTTAAGTATGAAGTTTTTTTCTTGTGTTAGTAAGTAAGTGTAGTCTTGGCTTTGGAAAATTGGCATTATTTTGAATTTTCCTCCGCTGCATGAGTGCACATGTTGGGAGACGAATAATTTACGGTTTTCTTTGATTTTAATGTTGCTTTTATGTAAAGATACTCTATTATTAAATGTTTTTGTCGCACCTATATAAGCTTCATTACATGTTGTACATTCTAGCACATAGACAACGTTCTTGGAGGTGCAGTTAAGGTCTTTTTTTATTGTGAATGTTTGTGTTGGGTTTTTGAATGTGTATGAGTTCCCCTCCATTATTATGTCACAGACCCCACATCTTTCCTTGTTGCATTTTGTGACCCCTTGTATTGTGTGTTGGTTGATATATATATATAGCAATAGATAAAGTGAAAGAATAAAATAAGGTGCGAATCAAATTTTATTACAATTCAATGTTCAGGCAAAGTTCTTTAAAGTCCTTAACTCATGAGTTTTCAAAGAAAATCTTCTCCTCAGGGGACCATTACCGCAATGACATTACTGCAGGTAATAAAAATTAAACTTTGAAAAAATATATAAAAAAATATATATATAAAAATACATAAAGGTATATAAAACATCAAATATATCGGCCAAAAAACATACTTTTTTGTTAAACTATACAGTTCATCCAAGTCAACAAGTCTAAGAATCATTCTCTCCAAATATGATCTGAGGTTAAGATCGGATTCTAACTCTTCCTGATGAGATCTCAGTTTATAGTAACTGTTGATCGATAACATCGACATGCCAGTGTTGCATATTTTGTACATGTCTGTGTAAATAAAAATATTATCATATATATATCGCTGAATCCTCTCGATTGTTTACTGTTTACCGCCCCCCCCCCCGGTCGGAGGGTTTAGTAGTGCCGGCTATGATCTAACAACTATGAATGATACTGTGTCTCATTCTGTCTTCGTAGGGGGGAGGAGGGTAAAATACCAGTTCTTGGCAGGCTGTCTATCTTTTGAATGCGGCGCTAAAAGCCAGATGAATGAAATGAATTTGTTTTTCTTCCAGTCTCAGTCCATTCACTCTTGCGACATTTTGGCCGGCTGTCAGCACTTCGAAAATGTCCTGCTCATTGAGTGTCCTCAAGGATTTAAGCAAATTGCGACCCGTGCCAACATTGAGACAGGAGAGAAAATAAGAATGACTCTTCCTGCAGACGATTGCCCAGAAAATTGGTAAAAATGGTAAATAACAAGGGGGAAAAAAAGAGAGAAAAAGGCGAGGGGGGGACTGGACAGCAAAATGAAAACATTTAAAAGAGAAAGAAAACTTCGCGGTTGTAAACAAGTGTCCGTCCTCCCCACCCCGTTGGATCAGTGCAGGTAAATAACCCCCCCCCCCCCGAATCTTTTTTCGTCTTGTCGTTTAATTTCGGTTGTTGGAACCTTTAAAGCGGAAATAAAAACGTAAAACCAAAGAGAAAAAAAATGGAAGGGAAGGGGAAGAGGGAACTTTTTTTCTTTTCATTTCTTTCTTTTATTTTTTTATTTTTTATTTTTTATTTTTTTTTTAAATTTATTTGCTTTCCTCTTTTTTGCACTTGATTGTTGTTGTCTTATTTTATTTATTCTTACGGATGTTTTTTAAAAATATTTTTTGTTTTTCCGGTTTCTTTTTTTTTTACTCATTTAAACATTTGTTCGCAATAGATTTTTTTAATGGCTACTTCTTTTTCGATTTTCTCTCCTTTTCCATTCTTTCTTTTTTAATCTTTGTGTCTTTCTTTCTTTTTTCTTTCTTCTTCTTCTTCTTCTTCTTCTTCTTCTTCTTCTTTTTCTTCTTCTTTTTCTTCTTCTTCTTCTTCAAACTCTTATTCGCAAGAACTTATTTCTTTCCTTCTGTTCGTCCCATTTTATATTCATCCGCTTTTTTGTATCAACACTTCTTCGCAAGAAACCCGGCGGGAAAAATAACTTTCAAGTGTGGGGTAATGTTCCCACCTTGGATGTTATTCTCACAACGTTTCGGCCGATGTAAACTCCGACCTTTTTCATGTGCATCATTTCGAACTCAGGAATCTTTATCTCGAACATGGGAATCAGTACGGACTTTCCAACTGACCCCTTCCTATCCCTAACCCTAAACCATAACCCTAACCCCTTCATTTAATCAACGGAAGTAGATTGTTCTCGTTCCGTCAGCCATGACTGGGTTAGAAGTCGTAAGTATTTTATTTTTTTAGCAGCGCCCATACTGAGAATTGAACCATCAACCTCCAGAAGACTGGCACTTCGAGTTTGACAAGACGCAGCCGAAAAAGGTCGGAGGTCACATTGAAAGGTTGTGAGAATAATGGCTAAGATAGGAACAGTGTTGGGTTTTTACTCCCATTTCTTACTTTAACAATTGTACTCCTTTTTTTATCGAGATTCTTATGTCAACTCGCAAGCTTTTTTCTCTACCCCTCACCCTAACCACAACCCCTAACCCCTAACTCCATAATACCCCCTAACCCTAACCCTAAACCATAACTCCTACCCCCACACCACCCCTAACTCTAACCCCACACACCACCTAACTCTAACTCCACCTCACCACCTAACCCTAGCCCTAACCCTTAAACCTAACCCTAACCCTAACCCTTAAACCTAACCCTAACCTTAACCCTAACCCTTAAACCTAACCCTAACCCTAACCTTTACCCTAACCCCAACCCTTACCCTATAGCACACAGATAGCCTTTCAGTTTTATTTGTATAGATCGTCTCGATTATTTTATATTATTTTATTTATATCTATTGAATATGCACTATATAAAACATCGATTAAAAACAATTCCTTCCTTCATTTCTTAAGAAATGACATAACCTGGTAAGTAGTTATGAATAACAAAATATCCAAGAATGTAAAGGTCTTAAAATAGTAGGGTGTATTCCAACGTATATATATTGTACAAGTGATATAAGTTGGTAAGTAGTTATAAATAACAAAATAACCCAGAGTGTAAAGGTCTTAAAATAGTGCGGTTTATTCCAACGTATATATCTTGTCCAAGTGATATAACTTGGTAAGTAGTTATGAATAACAAAATAACCCAGAGTGTAAAGGTCTTAAAATAGTGCGGTTTATTCAAACGTATATATCTTGTACAAGTGATATAACTTGGTAAGTAGTTATAAATAACAAAATAACCCAGAGTGTAAAGGTCTTAAAATAGTGCGGTTTATTCCAACGTATATATCTTGTACAAGTGATATAACTTGCTAAGTAGTTATAAATAACAAAATAACCCAGAGTGTAAAGGTCTTAAAATAGTACGGTTTATTCCAACGTATATATCTTGTACAAGTGATATAACTTGCTAAGTAGTTATAAATAACAAAATAACCCAGAGTGTAAAGGTCTTAAAACAGTACGGTTTATTCCAACGTATATATCTTGTACAAGTGATATAACTTGGTAAGTAGTTATAAATAACAAAATAACGCAGAGTGTAAAGGTCTTAAAATAGTACGGTTTATTCCAACGTACATATCTTGTACAAGTGATATAACTTGGTAAGTAGTTATAAATAACAAAATAACCCAGAGTGTAAAGGTCTTAAAACAGTACGGTTTATTCCAACGTATATATCTTGTCCAAGTTATATAACTTGGTAAGTAGTTATAAATAACAAAATAACCCAGAGTGTAAAGGTCTTAAAATAGTGCGGTTTATTCCAACGTATATATCTTGTACAAGTGATATAACTTGGTAAGTAGTTATGAATAACAAAATAACCCAGAGTGTAAAGGTCTTAAAACAGTACGGTTTATTCCAACGTATATATGTTGTACAAGTGATATAACTGGGTAAGTAGTTATAAATAACAAAATAACCCAGAGTGTAAAGGTCTTAAAATAGTGCGGTTTATTCCAACGTATATATCTTGTACAAGTGATATAACTTGGTAAGTAGTTATAAATAACAAAATAACCCAGAGTGTAAAGGTCTTAAAACAGTACGGTTTATTCCAACGTATATATGTTGTACAAGTGATATAACTTGGTAAGTAGTTATAAATAACAAAATAACCCAGAGTGTAAAGGTCTTAAAACAGTACGGTTTATTCCAACGTATATATCTTGTACAAGTGATATAACTGGGTAAGTAGTTATAAATAACAAAATAACCCAGAGTGTAAAGGTCTTAAAATAGTGCGGTTTATTCCAACGTATATATCTTGTCCAAGTGATATAACTTGGTAAGTAAATATGAATAACAAAATAACCCAGAGTGTAAAGGTCTTAAAATAGTGCGGTTTATTCAAACGTATATATCTTGTACAAGTGATATAACTTGGTAAGTAGTTATAAATAACAAAATAACCCAGAGTGTAAAGGTCTTAAAATAGTGCGGTTTATTCCAACGTATATATCTTGTCCAAGTTATATAACTTGCTAAGTAGTTATAAATAACAAAATAACCCAGAGTGTAAAGGTCTTAAAATAGTACGGTTTATTCCAACGTATATATCTTGTACAAGTGATATAACTTGCTAAGTAGTTATAAATAACAAAATAACCCAGAGTGTAAAGGTCTTAAAACAGTACGGTTTATTCCAACGTATATATCTTGTACAAGTGATATAACTTGGTAAGTAGTTATAAATAACAAAATAACCCAGAGTGTAAAGGTCTTAAAACAGTACGGTTTATTCCAACGTATATATCTTGTCCAAGTGATATAACTTGGTAAGTAGTTATAAATAACAAAATAACCCAGAGTGTAAAGGTCTTAAAATAGTGCGGTTTATTCCAACGTATATATCTTGTACAAGTGATATAACTTGCTAAGTAGTTATAAATAACAAAATAACCCAGAGTGTAAAGGTCTTAAAATAGTACGGTTTATTCCAACGTATATATCTTGTACAAGTGATATAACTTGCTAAGTAGTTATAAATAACAAAATAACCCAGAGTGTAAAGGTCTTAAAACAGTACGGTTTATTCCAACGTATATATCTTGTACAAGTGATATAACTTGGTAAGTAGTTATAAATAACAAAATAACCCAGAGTGTAAAGGTCTTAAAACAGTACGGTTTATTCCAACGTATATATCTTGTCCAAGTTATATAACTTGGTAAGTAGTTATAAATAACAAAATAACCCAGAGTGTAAAGGTCTTAAAATAGTGCGGTTTATTCCAACGTATATATCTTGTACAAGTGATATAACTTGGTAAGTAGTTATAAATAACAAAATAACCCAGAGTGTAAAGGTCTTAAAACAGTACGGTTTATTCCAACGTATATATCTTGTACAAGTGATATAACTGGGTAAGTAGTTATAAATAACAAAATAACCCAGAGTGTAAAGGTCTTAAAATAGTGCGGTTTATTCCAACGTATATATCTTGTACAAGTGATATAACTTGCTAAGTAGTTATAAATAACAAAATAACCCAGAGTGTAAAGGTCTTTAAATAGTACGGTTTATTCCAACGTATATATCTTGTACAAGTGATATAACTTGGTAAGTAGTTATAAATAACAAAATAACCCAGAGTGTAAAGGTCTTAAAACAGTACGGTTTATTCAAACGTATATATGTTGTACAAGTGATATAACTTGGTAAGTAGTTATAAATAACAAAATAACCCAGAGTGTAAAGGTCTTAAAACAGTACGGTTTATTCCAACGTATATATCTTGTACAAGTGATATAACTTGGTAAGTAGTTATAAATAACAAAATAACCCAGAGTGTAAAGGTCTTAAAACAGTACGGTTTATTCCAACGTATATATCTTGTACAAGTGATATAACTGGGTAAGTAGTTATAAATAACAAAATAACCCAGAGTGTAAAGGTCTTAAAATAGTGCGGTTTATTCCAACGTATATATCTTGTACAAGTGATATAACTTGCTAAGTAGTTATAAATAACAAAATAACCCAGAGTGTAAAGGTCTTTAAATAGTACGGTTTATTCCAACGTATATATCTTGTACAAGTGATATAACTTGGTAAGTAGTTATAAATAACAAAATAACCCAGAGTGTAAAGGTCTTAAAACAGTACGGTTTATTCCAACGTATATATCTTGTACAAGTGATATAACTTGGTAAGTAGTTATAAATAACAAAATAACCCAGAGTGTAAAGGTCTTAAAACAGTACGGTTTATTCAAACGTATATATGTTGTACAAGTGATATAACTTGGTAAGTAGTTATAAATAACAAAATAACCCAGAGTGTAAAGGTCTTAAAACAGTACGGTTTATTCCAACGTATATATCTTGTACAAACAATAGTAACTAAAGGTAATCTAATAGGATTTAACAGAATACAATCGAATGTTCCATACTACTGTTCGTCGTCGTATTTATTGTCCAGACTAGTTCACTTATTTAGTGACTGAGGGGAGTCTGGTATCCCATCACAACAATTGAGCAAGTACAAGTAATGATTACATCCCTTAAATATCTCGTTTTCTTCCCTCATTTTGCCAAGTTTATTTACTTGCTTCCCACTGCAGTAAAGTTAGAAATGGTGCCAGGTTATAGTTGGGAATCCATCTCCCCCAAATAAGGGGCACCGTGGATGTCGGCATTCTCCAGTAGGCGCGCTTCAGGCAACCAGTGATAAACAAACCCCCCTCCCACCTAAGTAGCAGGTAATGCTTGAGAGAACGGCCCCCTAGCACCGAACAGAACGATACTTCACTTCGATCCCAGGGCCGATACCCCTGTGCTAACCCCCATTTTTACCAAGTACCTTCAGTTTTAATTTGTTTTTCTTCTCGGGTATCTTCGTATCTTTAAAACGGAAGTGGTCGTTCAGGGAAACGGAAGTTATTTCAAAAGTAACATCCGGTTTCCGGTTTAAGAAATACGAACACATTTGGTAGAGCAGAAATGTCGTCTGCAAAATGACGGCGTTAAAAATAAATGTCTTTTTTTATTTACCGGATGTTGTGCAGCCAGTTGTAATTATATGTTTGACAACAGCAACAACTGAAAAAGAATGGCGTTCTGCTCACATTTCGAGGCCAAAAGACAGTGTCGTCTACTAAACATTGTTATTCTATGCGATTCTAGCCATTATTTTTTGTCCTCAATTTATTTGCTGTGACCCGACATGAAATTAGTTGCATTGCAGAAGAGGAATATTTAATTGAAAATGTAAAAAAATAGTAACTTGAAAATGTGAAAAATATTAAATTAAAATATAAAAATATTAAATTGAAAATGTAAAAAATATTAAATTGAAATATAAAAATATTAAATCAAAATATAAAAATATTAAATTAAAATATAAAAATATTAAATTGAAAACGTGAAGAATATTAAATGGAAAATGTATAAAAATATTAAATTGAAAATTTTAAAATATTAAATTGAAAATTTAAAAAATATTAAATTGAAAATGTGAAAACATTAAATTAAAATGTAAAAAAATATTACATTAAAAATGCGAAAAATATATTAAATTGAAAATGTAATAAACATTAAATCTTAAATGTGAAAATATCAAATTGAAGATGTGAAAAATATTAAGCAAATCAGAAGTTTAAACACTCTATGAAGACTCACGTATACACTTTTAAAAGTTACACACTTTTAAAAAATAACAAACTTTTAAAAGTAACAAACTTTAAAAAGTAACAAACTTTAAGAAGTAACAAACATTAAAAAGCAACAAACTTTAAAAAGTAATAAACTTTTAAAAGTAATAAACTTTTAAAAGTAAATTTTTTTTAAAAGTAACAAACTTTAAAAAGTAACAAACTTTTAAAAGTAACAAACTTTTAAAAATAACAAACTTAAAAAAATAACAAACTTTAAAAAGTAACAAACTTTAAAAAGTAACAAACTTTAAAAAGTAACAAACTTTTAAAAATAACAAACTTTAAAAAGTAACAAACTTTAAAAAGTAACAAACTTTAAAAAATAACAAACTTTTAAAAGCAACAAACTTTAAAAAGTTACAAACTTTAAAAAGTAACAAACTTTTAAAAGTAACAAACTTTAAAAAGTTACAAACTTAAAAAAAATAACAAACTTTAAAAAATAACAAACTTTAAAAAATAACAAACTTTAAGAAGTAACACACTTTAAAAAATAACAAACTTTAAAAAGTTACAAACTTTAAAAAGTAACAAACTTTTAAAAGTAACAACCTTTTAAAAGCAACAAACTTTAAAAAGTTACAAACTTTAAAAAAATAACAAACTTTAAAAAATAACAAACTTTAAGAAGTAACAAACTTTAAAAAGTAACAAACTTTTAAAAGCAACAAACTTTAAAAAGTTACAAACTTTAAAAAGTAACAAACTTTTAAAAGTAACAACCTTTTAAAAGCAACAAACTTTAAAAAGTTACAAACTTAAAAAAAATAACAAACTTTAAAAAATAACAAACTTTAAAAAATAACAAACTTTAAGAAGTAACACACTTTAAAAAATAACAAACTTTAAAAAGTTACAAACTTTAAAAAGTAACAAACTTTTAAAAGTAACAACCTTTTAAAAGCAACAAACTTTAAAAAGTTACAAACTTTAAAAAAATAACAAACTTTAAAAAATAACAAACTTTAAGAAGTAACAAACTTTAAAAAGTAACAAACTTTTAAAAGCAACAAACTTTAAAAAGTTACAAACTTTAAAAAGTAACACACTTTAAAAAGTAATAAACTTTAAAAAGTAAAAAACATTAAAAAGTAACAAATTTTTAAAAGTAACACACTTTAAAATGTAACAAACTTTTATAAGTAATAAACTTCAAAAGTAACAAACTTTTTCTTTAATTACTTTTATTCACCTCAAACAAGGGGGCAAATTGCCTTTGAGACATACGGGGTTACTATGATTAGGGTCCAGATTTATAGGAACATCTTAAGTGGGTAGTTGTGCAGCAAAATGTGCATTTAGATTACATTTAAATTCCTGCACGTTGGTACAGTCCGGGAAACAGGGAACATGGATGGAATTCCAAAGGCAAGCGGTTAGGGAAAAAGAGCTGTTAGAGTAGAGAATTTTTTGGTATCTGGGGATCTTTATACTGAAGGGGTGGAATTTTGTTGTTTTTTTCGGAGGTATTTATGTTGGGGAGGGGGTAAAAGTGCAGTAAGTTCACCAGGGCACATTCCGTGGAAGTACTTATACAACTGTGGTTAGGGGCCAGATTTATAGATGACATCCAAAGTAGGTAGTTGGTTAGCAAGATGTTTGTTGACATTACATTTAAATTTCTGCATGTTCGTACAGTTGGGGAAACAGAGAGCAGGAAGGGAATTTCAAAGGCAAGGGGTCCGATGAAAGAAGCTATGCGAGTAGGAATTTTTGACATTTAAGAACCTCTAGAGTGAAGGGGTGTAATTTGTCCGATTAGTCGGGGGTATTTACGTTGAAAAGGGGTACAAGTTGGGTACATGTATACAACATTACGGCTGCAACTTGTGAGACAATGCGGGACCTATTAGGTTATGGTTAAGGTTAGGGGTAGGGACTTTTTTTTGCACCCTGTCCAAAAAAGAGAGATGGGTGGTTGGCGCACCAGCCCAGACATGGCATCAATAATCTGTGCATGAACGAAGAGTGGGGTCTCTATATGGGATACTTGCATGGTGGGAGAAGATTTCTAGCCGGCATAAGGAACCCACTTTGCAGCAGACTTGGCAGTATTTTCTATGTTATTCTAATCTATGTTACTTGCGAATGTTAGGCCGGGGGGGGGGGGGAGTTTAAACATCTGACTCTTGGGAAGAGTGTTATCAGCTATGGCTATCAGTGATTGGAAAAGTTTCTGGTCAAAACTGAAATTCCAATATTCAAAGTCGATATTATGTTAATTTAAAAAAGAACAAAAACATATTTCATCCCAAACAAGGCAGGCCGCCACCGTAGACGTAAGGGGCTACTGAGAATTTGGGTGTGGGTTTTGGGTGTCATCCTAAGTTGGGAGCTGTGTAGCGAGATGTCTGTTTACATTAGTTTTAAATTTCTGCATGTCGGTACAGTCTGGGAAACAGGGAGCAGGGAGGAAGTTCCAGAGGTCGGCAGCACGAGGAAATAAGCTGCTGGAGTAGAAGGCTCTCCGGCACCTGGGGACCTCCACACTGAATGGATGGGATTTTGCTGATTGTCGAGTTGGTCTAGTGAATTTGCATCGACGGGGAACCAGAGCAGCAAGTTCATTGGAGCACATTTGAAACTATGTTTTCCTCATGAAATCGATAATTTGTTTAAAAGAAAAACGAGGACTAAAATTGGATAATTCTCTGGCTTTCGGTGATTAAACAAATTAACATAATTAATTTGATTACAACGAGTCGCCCCTAATGGGGTTGGGTGGATCACCGTTTTTATAGATTGTAGGGGTCAGCACTACAATGACCTTACGATGTCTTGATGTTTGAACCAATTAATCAAATTAGCTGAAGTTATGGGGAAGTGGTTTTCCAATTTTTTACTGTCACCACGTGAAACCAGACAAAATCCGTCATGTTTGGACAGAACTCTTTTCATTCCTGACTAGTCATGTCTAGATTTCTATGTTTTTCGACAGGTTACGTCTTGCACATTTTTATTTGAACTTTTTGCCTTTCGCTACTACTACTACTACTAATACTACTATTAATACTGCTACTACTACTACTACTACTACTACTACTACTACTAATAATAATAATAATAATAATAATAATGAAAATTATAAAATTAAAAAAATTTTTTTTTTTTAAATAAGGAAAGAGAAAAGGAAAAAAATTAAGGAATTGAAAGGAAAAAAAGGAAAAAAATTTAAAATTTAAACTTTAAAAAAAAAATTAAGTTTTATACAAAATATTATTATATTTATTTATTTATTTATTTATATATATATATATGTATATATTTAACTGATGCTGGCACCAGACAAAATATTTGTAAAGGGTCGAGGAGGATGAGAAGACCGAGGAGGGACAGCACAAACCAGACCTCCACTGGAAAAGTGCAGAGAATGCTGGGACTTTGGGGAGGCTTATTGCCACCCAAATCCCAGAGAAGACCAATTGTCCTTACTAGCGAGAAATCAATGGTAAGCGGCTGTTGCGATACCGCATCGTTATCGAAAAGAGGTGAAGAACACTGGAAATCTGGGGAGGTTTGTTGTCACTCAGACTCCAGGAAATACCACTGGTTGTTGTCGGTGAGCAGTCACTGACGATGATCTGTGTGAGAACTCCTAGTGAGTACACATAATAATAATAATAATAATAATAATAATAATAATAATAATAATAATAATAATAATAATAATAATAATAATAATAATAATAATAACAATCAAATATACAGAAATGAAAGAGAAGATTGGAAAAGAATATCTACGAAGAACAAGGAAACTCTTAGAAACTAAACTATATGGCAGAAACCTAGTAAAAGGGATAAACACATGGGCTGTATCACTAATAAGATACTCTGGACCATTCATAGGCTGGACCAAAGAAGAACTCAGGCACCTTGACCAAAGAACAAGAAAACTAATGACTATGCACAATGCTTTGCACCCAAAAGACGACACGGACAGACTCTACGTGAAAAGAAATGAAGGAGGTAGAGGACTGGTAAGTATAGAAGACTGTGTGGAAGACACCAAAAAAGAGCTGGAGAAATATGTAACCTAGAACACGGAAAGACTGATCACCACAGCAAGAGACACCAGCCCAACAAACAACTCCGGAAGTACAGAAACAAAAAGACAAGAAAGGAAAAGTGGGAAGTAAAACAACTACATGGACGCTTCATAAGACTCACAAGCGATGAAGCCAATGAAAACAGCTGGGCATGGCTAAGAAAAGGACACCTGAACAGAGAAACGGAATCTCTGCTGACGGCCGCACAGAACAACGCGATTAGGACAAACTTTATTAAAGCAAAGATAGATAAAACCCAGGAAAACAGCAAATGCCGACTGTGTGGACAAAGAGACGAAACGATAAATCATATAATAAGTGAATGCAGCAAGCTAGCACAAAAGGAATACAAGAACAGACATGATTGCATGGGGAAAGAAGTACACCGGGAAATGTGCAAACAACTGAATTTCGAATATGCAAAAAAACGGTACAAACACAAACCAGAAACTGTACTAGAAAACGAAAAACACAAACTCATATGGGATATGAACGTACAAACAGACAAACCCATAACAGCAAGGAGACCGGATATGATAATAATCAACAAGAAAGAAAAAACCTGCAAAATCGTAGACTTTGCCGTTCCAGCAGACCACAGAGTGAAGACCAAAGAGACGGAAAAAAGAAGCAAATATACTGAACTTGCCAGAGAATTGAAAGGAATATGGAACATGAAGAAAGTCAGTATAACACCAATAATCATAGGAGCACTAGGAACAGTCCCCAAAAACATGGAGAAAAGACTAGGAGAAATAGGAATCAAAGGGATAACTGAGACCATACAAAGGACAGTAATGATCAAAACAGCTACAATCCTGAGAAATGTCCTCGAATGCGGAAACCAACCCACATAAGCAACGAATGGAGAACAAACACATGGAAGCACAAAACAACAGAACCGGGGAAAATACAACCGCACGAGAGAGGCGCAAGCATAGGCTGACGCCACGAAAATTATGGACAGAGGGTCGAGGAGGGAAAGCGCAAACCAGACCTCCACTGGAAGAGCGCGGACAGCTCTGGGACCTTGGGGAGGCTTGTTGCCACTCGGGCCCCAGAGGGGACCAATGGCCCTTACCAGCGGGAAATCGGTGGTAGGTGGCTGTTGCGATACCGCAAGGTCATCAGCGGTGATGAACGAAAAGAGGTGGAGCATACTGGAAGTCTGAGGAGACTTGTTGTCACTCAGACTCCAGGGAATACCACAGGTTGTTGGCAGTGGGCGATCACTGACGATGACCAGTGTGATAACTCCTAGTGAGTAAATAATAATAATAATAATAATAATAATAATAATTAGAAAATAAAACAAAACTCCCATCTCTCAGGAATGAAGAAGCGACGAAGTTACAAGCAGAAACAGAAAGAGTAAACAGACTCCTCACACACATCCCAACAGAAACTATTACAGACCTAAACAACCTGATATATGCAGGGACAAAATCGGTAAGTATGAAACTAAGAAACGAAGAGAATGGACAAAAGAAAGGACCGACGAAACCTGGATGGGAAATCAGACTGGAAACCCAGATCACCAAACTGCGGAAAGAAGCTAAAACCGTGAACAGAAGGAAGGAGGATATGAAACGATTAAGAAGCAAAAATCAGAAACGCAAGGAAAAACTAAATTAGAAACATGAAGAAATAAAACAAAAGATAGCAGCAATAGAAGGAAGACTGAGACGATACAGGTACAAATCAGAACAGAGCAAACAGAACAAGACCTTTGAAAACAATGAAAGCCAGTTTTACAAAAACGTAAATGGAGAAAAAACAACAACAGAGCAACCGAACCCAACAGAAACAAAACAATTCTGGAGCAAGATATGGGAAGAACCGAAAAAACACAACAAGAATGCCCAATGGTTGAAAAACATGAAAGATGAACTGCAGGAAATCGAAGAAGGAATCGAAACGGAAATTAACAAAGAAACGATCAAGAAAACCTTAAGAAAAATGGCAAACTGGAGAGCACCAGGCCACGATGGAATACATGCACACTGGTTTAAAAAATTCACGACCCTGCATGAAAGACTAGCGCAGAAACTGAGTGGATGTATCCGCAAAACTGACGTACCAGAATGGATGACGGAAGGAAGAACAACATTAATACAAAAAGACCCGAAAAAGGGAACGACCCCCAGCAACTACAGACCGATAACATGTCTACCAATAATGTGGAAAATTGTCACTGCACAACTGAGAGAACAAATCTACCAATCCCTGGACAAACGTGGACTGCTCCCCGAGGAACAAAAAGGATGCCGGAAAGGACAAAGAGGGGCACATGATCTACTATACATTGATCAAAAGACCCTGAAGGAGGTGAAGAGCAAACAAAAGAACATAACCATGGCATGGATTGACTACAAGAAAGCCTACGACAGAATCCCCCAAACATGGATAATTGAATGCTTAAAAATATACAAGATACCAGGCAGGATTATTAATCTCATCCAGAAAGCAATGGAAACATGGAGACTAAAACTGACAGCCGGAGGACAACACCTGTCTGAGATAAAAATACAGAGAGGCATTTTTCAAGGAGACTCTCTATCACCACTATTGTTTATAATAGCCATGATGCCACTCAACTACATACTCAGAAAGTGTGATGCCGGATACAGGTTTACGGATACAGAACAAAGAATAAACCACCTGATGTACATGGATGACCTTAAACTGTTTGCAAAAAAAACAAAAAAGAACTGGAAAAGCTGATAAATACAACCAGGATATTCAGCCAGGATATCCAAATGGAGTTTGGAATAGAAAAATGTGCACTACTAGAGATTAAAAGAGGAAAACTGAAGACGACAGAAGGTATAGAACTCCCCAACCAAGAGGAGATGAGGGCGCTAGGAGAACAAGTTAGTTATACATACCTGGGAGTTCTGGAAGTAGACACAATCAAATATACAGAAATGAAAGAGAAGATTGGAAAAGAATATCTACGAAGAACAAGGAAACTCTTAGAAACTTAACTATATAGCAGAAACCTAGTAAAAGGGATAAACACATGGGCTGTATCACTAATAAGATACTCTGGACCATTCATAGGCTGGACCAAAGAAGAACTCAGGCACCTTGACCAGAGGACTAGAAAACTAATGACTATGCACAATGCATTGCACCCAAAAGACGATACGGACAGACTCTACATGAAAAGAAATGAAGGAGGTAGAGGACTGGTAAGTATAGAAGACTGTGTGGAAGACACCAAAAAAGAGCTGGAGAAATATGTAACCCAGAACACGGAAAGACTGATCACCACGGCAAGAGACACCAGCCCAACAAACAACTCCGGAAGCACTGAAACCAGAAACAAAAAGACAAGAAAGGAAAAGTGGGAAGAAAAACGACTACATGGACGCTTTATAAGACTCACAAGCGATGAAGCCAATAAGAACAGCTGGGCATGGTTAAGAAAAGGACACTTGAACAGAGAAACGGAATCTCTGCTGACGGCTGCACAGAACAATGCGATTAGGACAAACTTTATTAAAGCAAAGATAGATAAAACCCAGGAAAACAGCAAATGCCGATTGTGTGGACAAAGAGACGAAACGATAAATCATATAATAAGTGAATGCAGCAAGCTAGCACAAAAGGAATACAAGAACAGACATGACAGCGTGGGGAAAGAAGTACACCGGGAAATGTGCAAACAACTGAATTTCGAATATGCAAAAAAACGGTACAAACACAAACCAGAAACTGTACTAGAAAACGAAAAACACAAAATCATATGGGATATGAATGTACAAACAGACAAACCCATAACAGCAAGGAGACCGGATATGATAATAATCAACAAGGGAGAAAAATCCTGCAAAATCGTAGACTTTGCCGTTCCAGCGGACCACAGAGTGAAGATCAAAGAGACGGAAAAAAGAAGCAAATATACTGAACTTGCCAGAGAATTGAAAGGAATATGGAACATGAAGAAAGTCAGCATAACACCAATAATCATAGGAGCACTAGGAACAGTCCCAAAAAACATGGAGAAAAGACTAGGAGAAATAGGAATCAAAGGGATAACTGAGATCATACAAAGGACAGTAATGATCAAAACAGCTACAATCCTGAGAAATGTCCTCGAATGCGGAAACCAACCCACATAAGCAACGAATGGAGAACAAACACATGGAAGCACAAGACAACAGAACCGGGGGAAATACAACCGCGAGAGAGAGGCGCAAGCATAGGCTGACACCACGAAAATTATGGACAGAGGGTCGAGGAGGGAAAGCGCAAACCAGACCTCCACTAGAAGAGCACGGGCAGCTCTGGGACCGTGGGGAGGCTTGTTGCCACCCGGGCCCCAGAGGAGACCAATGGCCCTTATCACCGTGAAATCGGTGGTAGGTGGCTGTTACGATACCACAAGGTCATCAGCGGTGATGAACGAAAAGAGGCGGAGCATACTGGAAGTCTGAGGAGACTTGTTGTCACTCAGACCCCAGGGAATACCACAGGTTGTTGGCAGTGGGTGATCACTGACGATGACCAGTGTGATAACTCCTAGTGAGTAAATAATAATAATAATGATGATGATGATGATGATGATGATGATGATGACCTGAAAAAAAGGGAAATAGGAATCAGCGGGTAGATTGAGACGACACGACGAACGTAAACAATGAAAACAGCCTAATGTGCAATGCAAGCACATAATCAACAAACGACAACTAGCAACAAGTAGAAATAGAAATATAGAAAAAATTTCAGAGGAACCCAACGGAACTGAAACTGCATTACATCCAATTAACTGGAATAGCAAAAAAAGAATATATTCCCCCCAAACACACACACTATTGGCGGCACCAGCGTCGGCTGGCACCTCACAAAATGGTCGTGAAGGTCAACAAGGATGAATAGACTGAGGAGGGAGGGCATTAACCATTTCTTGGGGAGGCTATCTTCAGTGCTGGTAAAAAAGAGATTATACCCCAGGCATGAAAGACCTAAGTTGCAACTCGTAGTCATTTATTGTTTTGTAAAGGTTGTGACTTAGTTTCAACGTATTTTGCCCTTGAAATGAAGGGGCAAAATTATCATTTAAGAAACTTTAAAAAATTTTTAAAATAAATACATTATATCAACATTCATTTATTAATAAATACTGGAAATTTCATTAAGATCGAATAACTCTCTGATTTCTCGTGATTTTTCTTCAATCAGCGTTATGGTTATGGTTAAGGTTGGGGTTAGGGTTAGGGTTCAATTCATCGACTCATCTTTAGCACAGTTGAGTGTACGGGTGTAAACTACCCCATGGAACAAAATAATCTTCAAAAGAATGATATGGAAATAATAAACAGAGAAACTAAATATATTAAAAAATAAAGGAGTATGAGTTGCAACATATGGTGTTTCATGACTGGGGGATTATCTCTTTTTTTTACCAGTACTGAAGATAGCCTCCCCAAGAAATAAATGCTTTGAACACTTGGAACATTGTATAATTTCGATTATTCGGACTACTGTTCTCATCTTGATTGTTATCATCACAACGTTTCGGCCGCTGTAACCTCTGACCTTCTTCAGGTGTATCTTTTCGAACTCGGGAATATTTCTGTCGAACTCGGGAATCTGGACGGAATTTCGAACGGAACACTTTATTTAATGCACAGGGGTAGCATGCTCTCGTTCCATGACTGAGAGAAGTCTTCAATAATTCGCCAGTCTTCGTATCGCCCGCATGGAGGATTGAACCTTCAACCTTAAGATGACTATCACTTAGAACTGAATTGTAATTAGTATTATATTCACTGCGTCAGTCAAGATGAAAACAGTAGTCCGAATAATCGAAATTATACAAATTATCAATCCTCATCTAAAAAATTCAGAAACTTGGAACATAATTTTATATATTTTGGTGGTAGGCTGAAACAATTGTATGCTGCAAAAAAAGAATTTTTTTGTGTGAAATTGGTTCCCTGCATTTGATGTGGTTTGTTTAACATTAAAATATTCTCTATTACAGCTTTGGTCCCACACTATTGAGCTATTATGAACCTTTATGTTATAAAAGTTATATTTAGAAACATGAATGAATTTAATATATATATATATATATATATCGCTTTTCTTATCTCAAGACTAATTAAAAAAAATTGAATATCCCCTCTTCCCCACTCCTTCCACATTTATTGAAATATCTCTCCCACTTCCTAATGATTTTATACTCCAATCGACGCTTGCCACTGCCACCATCTATTTGTATCTCATAATTTATTTTTTTCCTAAGCGGCCGCAGGTTTTGAGCCGGCAGCCACCGCCACCTATCCATTTCAAAAATCTTGTATTTGCGTGTTGTTTATTCTTCAGACAATCATCCTGAGGAAGTCTTATAATAAAGACGAAACGTTGATGAATACATAAATAACATTTTTCGGTGTTCGTTTTTCAATTTCCACGTATATATATATATATATATATATATATATATATATATATATATATATATATATATATATATATATATATATATATATATGATAATTTTATTTACACAGACATGTACAAAATCTGCGACACTGGCATGTCGATGTTATCGATCAACAGTTACTATAAACTGAGATCTCATCAGGCAGAGTTAGAATCCGATCTTAACCTCAGATCATATTTGGAGAGAATGAAGTGGAGGGATAGAGAAAGAGAAGAAGAAGGAAAGAAATTTAACATTTCAAAAATTAAAGCCGTTAAAAAATTAAAATTAAAATTAAAAATTAAAAAATCTAAAAAATCTAAGAAACAAAAAATATATATATATATATGTGTGGATGTGTGTGTGTGTATGTGTGTGTGTGTGTTTCTATACTTAAAATGATCTCATTTTATCTGTAAAAACATGGACAAGCAATGCTTTTATTAACATAAATCACGGGATCGTGGGAAACACTTTTAGGAATGTGTCTTCGAAGAATGTGGGTGCGGTTTTTATATACACGTCAACCTTTTACATATACAAATCAATGGTTGGATAGGGCCAGGGCGATTGTCATCGGGTGAGGTACGTGTGTAAGGCCGGCGGTGTTTCCAAATCACTGCAACAACATAACATGACGGGTTTATTCGTGTAGGGATGGGCGACTGCGCATCGAGTGGTCTATCTATATATAGCCACGCTGATCAGCCGTAGACGGAGAAACACGTGTCCGTAGATAATTATATTTTATAAATAGATCCGCTCCCATATGCGAACATCACTGGCAAAAGAGAACAATGTTTCCCCCTTAGCATTTAGGTAAATGCTTCACCGTAATAAGATATTTTAATACGTTCAATTATCTATTTATGCAAAAAACAAAAATAACATAAATGACAACATTTATATGCGATATACCTTGTCTGCTGTTAGAAATTTGTATTTAAATATAAATTTATATAAATTATACACACACACATTTTGGTACTTGTCGTTTTTCTTCAAACTATCATACTGAAGATGTCATATAATAAAGACGAAACGTTGTGTAATGCATACCTAATATTTTTGGTTTTCCTTTTTTAATTTCCATTACGTCGGAACACTGTTTCCATTCTCTATCATATATAAATAAATATATATATATATATATATATATATATATATATATATATATATATATATATATATATATATATATATATTTAAATGAATAAATTGTCACTAGTTTTCATTATACTTTTTAAAGTTTTTAGTCGTATTGAATTATTTCCTCATAGATACTCTGATGAGTGTGGACGAAAGCCGGCTCAGTGTTTCATGATTTTTAAAAATTATTTCCTCTCGTTTTTATACTTTTTCAATTTCATTCTAACCCCCCCCCCCCAAATAGGGTTAAGATGAAAATTCATATACACTAAATGTACAAAAGCAAGGAAATTCCCAAATTTTTACA
>OY744518.1:220547659-220560159 GCA_963556195.1 Sepiola atlantica
CTACGCCTGACCAATCGTCACCAAAAATATCAGTCATGGACTAACTTAGAACTGATTTCATTTTGGGATATCTAAGTCAACAGTAAAGATCAAGGAAAAGGTTACAGTCATATTATGGAAATCGCTCCAGACAAGACATGAAACCACTTGATGTAAGGAGCGAACAAGAACGAAATATGATTATCGCAAAGACAGGAGATGCCTATTGACCTTTATCTTGAAAAGACCAAGGCTGTAAGTAGGAGGAAAACAGTCAGCAGGAAGAGAATTCCACAATACTGCAGTTCTTGAAAAGAATCTACTGGAATAGGAAGCTGTGTTATAATGAGGTATGAAAACAGCGAATTGACGGTGGTTAAGTGGCTGAGGGCACGGATTGACAACCTGGGTGTGCCACGTTCGAATCCGTAATACCGCTCTCACTTAGGGATGTTGGCAACAGAATCAAACCGATCAACAAAGTTGTAGGCGATTGTGTAGTTTAACAGCCAAAATGGCGGACAACTCTGACGTCAAGCTAGCTCTATTCAACCGGTGCCTCGAAAAAGTGGTCCCTCGTGTAATTGTAAAAATGCGCGATGAGGGGGAACATATTTTGATAGTCATTTACAGGAATTTGTATGGCACCGGGAATATACTGTATGAGATACAATAATATTATGACGTGTAATGGTTCAGAAAAAAAAACAATTATTTTCTAAAAAAAAAAAACAATTATTTTCTAAAGAAAAAAACAATTATTTTCTAAAGAAAAAAAACAATTATTTTCTACAAAAAAAAACAATTATTTTCTTAAAAAAACAATTAATTTCTAAAAAAAACAAAACAATTATTTTCTAAAAAGAAAACAATTATTTTCTAAAAAAAAAAACAATTATTTTCTTAAAAAAAAAAAAATTATTTTCTTAAAAAAAAACAATTATTTTCTAAAAAAAAACAAACCCCAATTATTTACTAAAAAAAAAACACTGCAAAAAAAGTTAATTTAATTGTAAATTAAAGTTGGTTATCTTTCGAAAAAACAAAAACTCTGAAAAACAAATATTTTGTTAAATTCTAAATGTAAGTTGTTTTATGTAAACGAGAGACGACCTTTTCGAGACACCGGTTGAATAGAGCAGACGCTAGATGTACGTCAGAGTTGTCCGCCATTTTGGCTGTTAAACTACATAATCGCCAAATTTATTTACAAAAGATGGGTAGAAGGGGGGATCGGTGATCATCCTCTGTTTATCCTATTTTTAACTAGACCCATCAAAAAAAATGTTCCATAGGCTTCACAGGTTTCACGAACGTTTCGATTCTTCGTCGAATCATCCTCAGGTGTCAAAAGCAAATGAACAAAAAAGCTGGAGAAAGAAGAGGATTTTTTTAAAGACAGCGGAGAAACGCGCAGAGAACGTTTTTCGCATTGTTTCAGGAAGTCGTTGACGATTCAGCAACGCTGGATGGCATCACGGAACAAAATCGCATTACGTTAAGCATTTTAAAATGTTACCACTGGTTTCATATGTGATTTTATTAATTTTAGGTTGTTGTGTTTTTATGTAGATAGTTTCGAGTATGTTTTTATTTTTTTTAATTGATTTCGGAATATATAATTTTAGTGTTATAACTAGAATTTGTCAGCGACTTCTGGGAACAATGCGAAAACGTTCTCTGCGCGTTTCTCTGCTGTCTTTTTAGAAATTCTCTTCTTTCTCCAGCTTTTTTGTTCATTTGCTTTTGACACCTGAGAATGATTTGACGAAGAATCGAAAATGTCCGTGAAACCTATGGAACATTTATATTTTTTTTAATACAAAATAGACCATCAGAAAAATAAAAAAAAACGTATAATTAAACAGACGAATTCTGTTATTTTTAACAATTTTTGCATAAATGAGAAAATACTGCCTAAATACACACACAATATATATATATATATATATATATATATATATATATATATATATATATATATATATATATATTTAGATTTTTCACTTAGAAGATAGATTATTCAGTGAAGACCGGGATTAGGCCAATGAAAACAAGCTCGATGATACTCGATTACAGGGTACAGAGCATTTATATGTGATTTTTTGAAGGCCTCATTCCGTTCAGGAGACCAATCATCACCACAAAAGACATTTTCTTTCAAAGATTATTTATTTATCATATATATCTAAATTAAAAAGTGTTTTCCTACACGTGTTTCACTACCCAACATATATAAACACAGCGTTGAAAACTGATTTAAATCGTCAAAAGATCAGGCAGGTGGGCAGACAGAAAGAAAGAAAGAAAGAGCAAAAAAAGAGCGAGAGAGAAAGGTAAAACGAATGGGACCGTTAGAGAGAGAAAATAGAGAGATAGAGAGAGAGAGAGAGAGAGAGAGAGAGAGAGAGAGAGAGACGTCCAGAAGATAGAAAACAAAGACAGCTACCGCGCGCGAGACACACACACATGTATAAATTAATTATGTTTTCGGCTTGTGTGTTTATGAGTTTTGCAAATGGCGATGAATGTATGCGCTTATTTTTGCAAGCGTTTTCGTTTTTCAAATGCGAGGTCGACGTTCTTTGTTGCGTTAGTCTTTTTCGAGAAATGATAGAACTTAATTGCAGATGGCGTTCCCTCGGTCGGGAAGGATCATATTAAAACCGCGTACAAAGAAAACATGAAGTGGCCAAGGGATACAATTTGTGGACTTTAATGGTTTATTTTTTATAATTTCGACAACTTCGTTTCTACGCATGTGGCACAAGATTGAAACGCAACTACTTTTTCTGTTCCCTTGTGTGCGTCGTAGTAGGTTTCATCGCTATTTCTCGTTGTTTTTACCTAGTGCTATTTTATTGCAATTTAACTGTGCTGCCTATGTGTGTTGGTTTCAGCACTTTAGGATTTTTTTAATATTTCGGCTGTTTTCAGCATTGTCGTCGTGTGTAGGGTGTCAGTTTTTCATTTGATTCCAATTTCTTTCATGTTGTTTTTTTTTAAATTATTCCTAGTGCTCCTACGTTCATTGGCATTACGGTCAGTTCGGAATCAGATCATATTAGTGCATCCGACGAGACGAACAAGTAGCGATCCTTCAAATGAGGAAAGTTCCGGTTAAACCGACACTGATGATCGGATTATAATAATATCCGAACAAACGAACCATTAATTAACGCAGGTAAAATAACGATCACCTGAAACTCTCGCTCCCCACCACCACCCCCTCTTTATCTTTCTACCTCACTCTCACTCACTTTCCCTCTTTCCCTCCCCCCTCTACTCCCCCTCTTCCCCTCTCTCCATATCTTCTTTACTTTTTCCACCCTGTCTCTCTCTCTTCCTTTCTCCCCCTCTCACTCACTCACTCTCTCTCTCCCTCTTCCCTTATTTCCTATATTCTTCTCTCTCTCTCTCTCACTTCCACCCTATCTCTCTCTTTCTCCCCTTCCCCCTCTCATTCATTCACCCCCTCTCTCTTTCCCTCTATCCCCCCTCTCTCTATCTCTTCCTCTTCCCCTCTCTCCCTATCTTCTCTTCTTCTCTTTCTTCCACCCCCTCTCTCTCTCTTCCTCCCTTCCGCCCTATCTCTCTTTCTCCCCCTCACCCTCTCTCTCTCTCTCTCTCTCTCTCTCTCTCTCTCTCTCTCTCTCGTGTATTTAAATATGAACGGCAACGACACCGCCGACAAAATAGTTTACACGGAAAATTGCACAAATTAAGCGTAAAAGAGCCCGTGCGAATGTGACACAAAGCCGTGAAGTCCAACAGACGAGTTGATTGAGGACAATGATTGGCTGCGGGTCTATAATTTCAGTGTAGACCACTTGATGGGTCACAGCCATCATTGATAAGAAGAAGAGACTCTCTATTCGTCGAGACTGATTAAAACACCAACTTGAAGAATAGAGAGCGTCGTCGAAAGTCCTTAAACATCGCCATAAAAAAGCGGCTGTCCTGTCGTTTGAGTAGACACAGTTATTGATTCGTACGTAATGATCTGCACCGAAGACACGAAAGAACACAACAAACATTACAAAAAACTACACGGACGAATTTGCTATTGCTTGGGTTTTATGCTTTACGGCAAATGCTGAACGGCCGTTACGATAAGGCAACATCTAAGGCTTTACGGCAAATGGTGAACGACCGTTGCGATAAGGCAAAATCTAAGGCTTTACGGCAAATGGTGAACGACCGTTACGATAAGGCAAAATATAAGGCTTTACGGCAAATGCTGAACGGCCGTTACGATAAGGCAAAATCTAATGCTTTACGCCAAATGCTGAACGGCCGTTACAATAAGGCAAAATCTAAGGTTTTACGGCAAATGGTGAACGGCCGTTACGATAAGGCAAAATCTAATGCTTTACGGCAAATGCTGAACGGCCATTACGATAAGGCAACATCTAAGGCTTTACGGCAAATGCTGAACGGCCGTTACGATAAGGAAAAATCTAATGCTTTACAGCAAATGCTGAACGGCCGTTACGATAAGGCAAAATCTAAGGCTTTACGGCAAATGGTGAACGGCCGTTACAATAAGGCAAAATCTAATGCTTTACGGCAAATGGTGAAAGACCGTTACGATAAGGCAAAATCTAAGGCTTTACGGCAAATGGTGAACTGCCGTTACGATAAGGCAAAATATAAGGCTTTACGGCAAATGGTGAACGGCCGTTACGATAAGGCAAAATCTAACGCTTTACGGCAAATGCTAAACGGCCGTTACGATAAGGCAAAATCTAATGCTTTACAGCAAATGCTGAACGGCCGTTACGATAAGGCAAAATCTAATGCTTTACGGCAAATGGTGAACGACCGTTACGATAAGGCAACATCTAAGGCTTTACGGCAAATGCTGAACGGCCGTTACGATAAGGCAACATCTAAGGCTTTACGGCAAATGCTGAACGGCCGTTCTGATAAGGCAAAATCTAAGGCTTTACGGCAAATGCTGAACGGCCGTTACAATAAGGCAAAATCTAATGCTTTACGGCAAATGGTGAACGACCGTTACGATAAGGCAAAATCTAAGGCTTTACGGCAAATGGTGAACTGCCGTTACGATAAGGCAAAATCTAAGGCTTTACGGCAAATGGTGAACGGCCGTTACGATAAGGCAAAATCTAACGCTTTACGGCAAATGCTAAACGGCCGTTACGATAAGGCAAAATCTGAAGCCTTATGGCAAATGGTTAACGGCCGTTACAATAAGGCAAAATTATTTGTATCGGTTATCGAAAAAGGCGAAAGGTTTCTGAAATCTGGGGAGACTTGTTGTCACTCAGACTCCAAGGAACACCGTTAATTGCCTGGGTAATGCCTTACGGGGAAAAAATCAACACTTAACATCGAAGCAATACCTATTCTAATCGATTCATACAATTAGTCGAACAAAAGTTGCTATTATCACCCATAGCTGGAGACAAATTGTGCCTTCTATACGTTCTCCAACGGTATTAGTGCGGGGATGTCCACAACGCATACGATTGGATTTGAATTCGATATTATCGATTTCATAGTCCGTCATAGTATCCATTAGGCCACTAATCGAAACATCCACCTATGTCTGCCATTGCCGAGAATTAATCTAACATATAAAGTTATCTTGTCGGATTTTCAAAATCAGATCCCAACAGCATTTAATCATTTTAGCATTCAAACTCTGCCAATTTTTCATTTGTTATTGTTGTAACGTGTTATTGGCAATACAATAAGGTGCTTAATTAGAATGTATTTAAAAGAATTACTTAGTCCGGCCTAGACGAATGCTAATATGAAATATTTTTATTTAAATAATCACCTAAAAATAAAAATCAGCAAGGGGGATAACTCATTTGAAATTGAAGAATATAACAGGAGTTGCCTACCTTAAAATTTTTAAATGTGCACACAAGTAAAAATTAAAATGACTTCAGTACATCCCGAGTAGGGACAGCTATTATTATCATTATTATTATTAGTAGTAGTAGTAGTAGTAGTAGTATTGATAGTAGTAGTAGTAGTAGTAGTAATAATAGTAGTAATAATAATAGTAGTAGTAATAGTAGTAGTAGTAGTAATAGTAGTAGTAGTAGTAATGGTAGTAGTAGTAATAGTAGTAGTAGTAGTAATAGTAGTATTAGTAGTAGTAGTAATGGTAGTAGTAGTAGTAGTAATGGTAGTAGTAGTAGTAATAGTAGTAATAATAGTAGTAACAATAGTAGTAGTAGTAGTAGTAGTAGTAGTAGTAGTAGTAATGTTAGTAGTAGTAGTAGTAGTAGTAGTAGTACTATTAGTAGTAGTAGTAGTAGTAGTAGTAGTAGTAGTAGTAGTAGTAGTTAGTGAGTTAGTTACTCACGAGGGATTTTCACACAAGTCATTATCGGTGATTATTGCTGGAAATATTAACAAGTGGTGTTCCCAGGAGCCTGAATGACAATAAGCTTCCCAAAATGTTGAGTACTTCACGCCTCTTTCGATGACGGTTGCAAACGATTTTGCTTCATCGCAACAGCCGTTTATAGATGATATTATTAACGGCTTAAGCTTCCTTTTGAATTTGGGTTGAAAATAAGCCTCCCAACTGTTCTAATATTCTCCGCAGTCTCTCTCTGCTCTTTAACCCTTCACGACCATTTTGCGTGATACCAGTTGAGGCTGGTGTCAAAAATGGGTTGTTTCTTGTTGGGGGGGGGGGGGCGGGCCTCAGTTTATGGGATTTGGGGGGCAATTTTCGGTGTGTGTGATGTTTTTTCGATATGTTTTGTTTGATTTGTATTTCAAAGCATCTATGACTGGTTAGCGTTGGTTTCCGCATTCGAGATTTTTTCTTAAGATTTCGACTGTTTTCACCATTATTATTATTATTATTATTATTATTATTATTATTATTATTATTATTATTATTATTATTATTATTATTATTTATTTTTTAATTTTTTTTTTGATATTTAAAACAAAATTTGGGGGGGGGGGGGGGCGGGGATCTGATGGTGTTTCTTGCTATTTCTGTTCATTGGTTCATTTTTGTTTCGTGTCAGTTGAGGCCGGTGTAATTAAGTGGGGGGGGGGTCTTATGAAGTGATGTTTCTTGCATTTTCCGTTTCTTTGTTTGTGATGTGTTCTTTCTGTGGTTTTGCTTTCTTCCTGTAATAGATTCCGTGTGACCCTTCGTAGCTTATGCGGGTTGGTTTCTGCATTCAATGATTTTTCTTAAGATTGTAGCTGTTTTGATCATTGCCGTCCTTTGTATAGTTCCAATGATTCCTTTGATCCCAATTTCTCCCAGTCTTTTTTCCATTTTTGGGGGGGGGGATTGTTCCTAGTATTTCATAGAAGTATAACCTTTTTTTTTAGGTTTTTAGCTGTATATTTTTTGAACATCAAATCAATTCCCTTGACTTTAGACATTCAAACTGTACTTGAACACTTTCGCCGTTCCTAACGGGCAGACCTTTTGCAGAATTGGAGAAGAAATTGTCTCTCTCTATTTTATCGTTATTTGCATGGAATGTGCTCGACTGAGCTCAAACCTCTGGTTCTTCATCATTAAACATTCACAGCAAGAACTCGTCTTATTGCAACAACTGCAAAGAACTTTCCTGACTTCTTTCCTTGGCCTAACATAACACGGAACTTTAATTAACAGATTTCTTTTTAAGAACTTCCCATCTTCGGAACTGACGAAAAAATATTTGAAACCAGCGTGACAGACACAGGAAAAGAAAATTTCAACAAGCGTGACAGACCTGTTTAAAAAAGCGTGACAGACCGACGGAAAAACAAAAAAAAAGCGTGACAAACAAACATTTCTAACAAAGGGGACAGACACGAAAACCCCCCAAAAAACCGTGACAGTCAGGCAGAAAAACATTTTCGACAAGCGTGACAGACTGACGAAAAATCATTTCAATCAAGCATGACAGAAAATCATTACAAAAAGCGTGACAGACAGACAGAAAAACATTTCAATCAAGCGTGACAGACTGACAGAAAATCATTTACATCAAGCGTGACAGACTGACAGAAAATCATTACAAAAAGCGTGACAGACTGACAGAAAATCATTACAAAAAGCGTGACAGACTGACAGAAAAAAAATTCAATCAAGCGTGACAAACCGACGGAGAAACATTTTTTAAAAAACGTGACAGACCAACAAACATTTTTTCAACCAAGCATGACAGACTGGCTGAGGGGTTTACTTTTAGATGCGTCCATTCAATCTGCGCGTTTAACGATGACACACCAACGACAGACAGACAGACAGATCGCCTTCTATAGATGCTTGGACGCATCTATAATAACATGCGTCCGTTATATCTCCGCGGAAAATGCTATTTCAAATTTAAGCTTGACAGACTAACGGAAATTTTTATTTATGAAATTAACCGTGACACACCGACGGACATATGATTTTAAACGGAAGCGTGACAGACCGGCGGACATATGATTTTAAACGGAAGCGTGACAGACCGGCGGACATATGATTTTAAACGGAAGCGTGACAGACTGGCGGACGTCAACTCTGATCCGGTTGTATAAGTTATCATAATCGATTTCTGTCTATAGATAGATTTTTTTTCGCGAGGAACGTATCAGAAATCGACAAGGTAATTAAAGTGCACGCGGATGTACTGCACCCGCAGAGGTCATTAAGGGCGCACCGACAAGTACCTTTGAACAAAGAAAGAAAGAAAGAAAGAAAGAAAGAAAAGAATTAAAAAAAAAAAAAAAGACAGACAGAGGTCAGCCGGTGTGAGAGACGTGGGCCAGGGTCGCAGTTCGTACTCGTTGTTTTGGTACATATACCCGGAAGGTGGATTAAAACAACGTCTCTCTTTCTCTCCGAGGTCAAACGTCTACAAGTGGTTGATGTGATGCCGCTAAGTCTAGTGCAAGAGGTCAGGCGGACATTTGAGCAAACGGACGTTTTTGTTAACGGATAGAATGAAAAACTCACTACAAAAACTTTTTTTTAATTTAAAATTCGCAATAATATACTCCTCCATCCGGTCACATATTTTGCTGGTATGTATTTTATTTACCTCCTCCCCAGGAGGTTAGACACAAGGTCAGGTGTGGATTTTAATGAAAATGTTCGTGTAGAACAATCTAGATTCGAACCCGGCACACCCAGGTCTACAGACTGTGTCTTTAACCACTTGGTCACCGTGTCATCCTGAGTTTGCTAATCAACAGCCGATTGTGACAGTTTCTTATTGGCGCCAACCCAAAGGAGAAAGTAATGTCTAGTATTTGCAGATTTCTCTCCAAATATGATCTGATGAGATCTCAGTTTATAGTAACTGTTGATCGATAACATCGACATGCCAGTGTCGCAGATTTTGTACATGTCTGTGTAAATAAAATAATCATATATATATATATATATATATATATATATATATATATATTAAAAAAACATGGTGCTTCTATTTGTGAAAGTTGAATAAACTTGAAATAGGACGTTCAATAAACATTCTTGACCTTTTGTGTTTTAATAGCATTGAGTGAACGTGGTATTATGGTGCTTGAGCCTAGTCTAGAGTTAGACAAAGTAGTCAGACAAAATGTTATATGCCTAAAATCGCCTCGAATTCCCAAACAATTTTGGTCTGTGCCTAATTTACAATGGTTATATTGATGTTTAATTCTCAATATTGGCTTCATTGCGAATAAACTCTATTCTTGGGTTAGTGTTAGGGCTAGGGTTTGGGCTAAGGTTAGGGTTTGGGGTTAGGGTTAGGGTTAGGACTAGGGTTATGGTAAGGGTTAGGGTTAGGGTTAGGGTTAGGGTTAGGGTTAAGGTTTAAAGTTTAGTGTTAGTGTTAGTGTTAGGGTTAGGGTTTAAAGTGTAGGGTTAGGGTTAGGGCTAAGGTTAGGGTTAGGTCTAGGGTTAGAGTTAGGGTTTAAAGTTCGGGGTACGGGTTAGGACTACGGTTAGGGTTAGAGTTAGGGTTAGTGTTAGTGTTAGTGTTTAAAGTTTAGGGTTAGGGTTAGGGTTAGGGTTAGGGGTTAGAGTTGGGGTTTGGGTTAAGGCTAGGGTATGAGCAAAGTGTAGTTGATGACCTCGTACTTTTTGGGCAATAAATAATGCAAAGTGTAGTATCTGTTCTGATGCTGCACTTCATCTTGTGAAAGAAAAATCTTTCTAGACGGAGGCAATTTTTCTTTTTGTTCCTATCCAGACTGCCTCTTTTGAGCCACTGGGTTAAAAAAACTGGCCTTGAGTCTAAGTCTTCTTAAGCAACTTGAAATTAACCGTTCTGATTTTACCATGAGTCCGATGAATAAGCCCTACTTTCGCATTTATATATATATATATATATATATATATATATATATATATAAATAAATATTTATTAAATAGTTTAATACCTACAGACATCAATGTTTCATGCTAACGCAATCTTCAGTGTAGGAACTAATTCTCAACCGTCGGTGGGCACGAACCCCGATCACAAATCGCCACTGATCATATATATATATATATATATATATATATATATATATGTATTGTGTTCGAAATTTGAATAAGGATTCTAGACATACGGTTTAATCTTTTAATCTTTTGATGAGGTTAAGGTTAGGGTTAATACCGTTCAACATTTTATGTTCGGGAAATTAATTTTATTCGTCCTGAAACGAATATATATATATATATATATATATATATATATATATATATATATATATATATATATATATATATATATATATATACGACGCCTACTGAGTTCTCTCTCGACTGCTGAATAGCCGTCGTGTTTACTATTTAGATGTTAATTCACTTTCCATTTTAAACAATGCGCCTTAGTACACATCACGGCTATTGAGTCAAACATGACTTTCGTATCGAACTGTGTTACTGACGATTGCAGGGTTGGCATGAAAACACATGTGTATATGGGTTTATTCTGAAAATAATATTTCCTCATTAATAATTCTCGCAAGTTAAGTTAAGTTGACAACAGGCCGTCATTCTACTTAATGCATAACTCTGGGTTACGCCTATTAAGTTCTCTATCGACTGCTTGCTGGATAACCGTCGTAGTTGCTATTTAGACGTTAATTTAATTCCACATTTCTAGATAATATGCGTTGGAGCATGGATACTGAGTCAAACACGACTTTGTATCGTCTTCTTCATACTGACGATTGCAGGGTTGGCATAAAACGCATGGGTTAATTTTGAAAATAATATATATATATATATATATATATATATATATTAATTTTAAATAAATAATATTCAATTATTTTACCTACATACGCTAGCGTTTCGGATGATAATGTCGGACGGTCACACAGAATCAACCTAGACACCGTAAGCAAGCGCTGTAACCATTACCATATTCAAGAAGGGAATTTAAGTTCTATTTATGCGAAGGGCGGCATATCAAGAAAGACTGACTAGAGATTCTACGAACGTAGTCGGAATATGCCTTATAGCTACGTGTCAGTCTATTTTTAACTTCCCCAAACAGGGGTAAACTTTAATCTTATTAAAGAGGCTTATAATATTAATTTTAAATAAATAATATTAAATTATTTTTACCTACATACGCTAGCGTTTCGAGCTTTCGATCTCATCAGTTCAGTGATGATAATCTCAGACGGTCACACGGCATATATATATATATATATATATATATATATATATATATATATATATATATATATATATAGGTAATAAATGTATTTGTAGGTAATAAATAATTAATATTTATTTATAAATATTATTAAAAGCCCCCTTTACTAAAGGCCGGCCACTCTGAGTGAGTTTAATAACAAGTAGTACTAATAACTTCATTGCGAGATCCAACACAGTTTGTTGTTGTAGATCACTTTCGCTGCTCGTTGTAAAATACCCGCCGATTTGGTATTTACAAAGTTAAATTCCTCCTTAATTATTTGGTAATTTGCGGTGGCCAACGGGGGTACGCTCTTGACTATGCATCAATGGCGATTTGTGATCGGAGTTCGAGCGTCGGAAATTAACTTCCTGCACTGAAGATTGCGTTAGATGTCTGTAGGTAATAAATAATTAACATATATATATATATATATATATATATATATATATATATATATATATATATATATATATATATATATGTGTGTGCACACATTGGCCTTTTGGCCAAGATACAAAGTGTAGTATCTGTTCCGATGGATACTGCACTCCATAGACTGGTATTGTCTTGTCCTTCGGGGCTTGATTTACGCCGGTCTATGGGTCTGTCCTGTGCAGTTCTAGGAGGTCCACCCTCCCAGGCTTTGCCTCCCCTCTTTGGGGAGGAGTAAGTTTATTGCTTACTGCCTGAGGCGCCCCTACCGGGGAATGCCGACGGGGCTGCCCAGGCATTTTTTGTAGTCCAGAGTGTTCACCTTCTCGGGCGCTGGCTTTTCAAATCCCACTTTCCCGACCTTGTGTCACATCTTACCTTGAGGAATAATAATAATAATATATATATATATGTATATATATATATATATAATGTTAAGTCTGCAATATCTTGGATTTAGTT
>OY744518.1:220565159-220577659 GCA_963556195.1 Sepiola atlantica
TCTTATGATTTTTTTCAACTGATGAGTTTTTACCTGTAATTATTGTCAGGTAAACGAAGCGAATGAAACCTGAGAAACAGAATTCGGTGACTGAGTTTAGTCCGCCTTCCCCTTGCAAGCCCCACACAATCCCTTTTGCACACTCCTCGGTTTGTTTCCGATTCATCTTGGAAAGTCTTTCGCTTGACCGCCCTTATCGGAAAACAGGTGAAACTGCACAATGGTAAGAGAAAAACGGGACAAAGGAGTTTCCCCTTTTGTTGTTGAGCCGAAAATTGGGTGCGTGGTTTCCAATTATTCGTGGCCGAAAAGAAGGGACCCAAATATTGAAATGTTTCACAACTCCTCTGAATACACACAGCCTACCCTTAACCATAACCTTACCCTAACCCTAACCCTAACCGTAACCACATTAAAAAATCTATATTGTGTCTAACTCTGCCCTTGTGGGGAGACAAAGTAGTAGGGGCAACACCAACCGGCTATCGTATGACACGTGTTCGTATTTTTAAAGATTTCTTCCCTTATTTTGTCCTTTAGTCCTCACATTTCATGAGCGACGTTTCTGACAAAGGGGGAAGAATTGCTGTTTTCTGGGTCGGAATCTATCCAGCTAACACTTATCGTTCGCTAGTTTTTGACCTTGAAGTGGAAATTTCTTTTCAGCTCCTTACATCAAGTGGCTTCATACCTTGTCTGGAGCGATTTCCATAAGAAAAGATGCGTCCACGGACGTGTCATGAGTCAGGCCGTTTCTTCTGTCACGCTTGGAGTTTCAAATAGTATTTGCATCTGTGAGGTTGAAGAGGAGTTACACTTAACTTGAGTACAAACCCTTCTTTTACATTTTAAATCAGTTTAAATATTTTTTACATCGTTTCACCAACAAAACCGTTTCGGCAAGAAAACCCATGCACTTATTTATGTTACAGCTTCAGACGAAATCTAAAAATAGCTCGAAGTCGGGCGAGCGCGCGTACATCTGCCCTGGTCAGATCTTAAATCTATTGTCCCATGCATGTCATACGATGCGCTAGGCTTGACGCCTTCGGTCCGACCGTGAAATGCTGGAAAAAAGTGCGCAAACAGTTCAGTGGAAGTACCCCCCCCCCCACGCAACGTGTATCGATCACTCCGCAAAAGTAAACAAAGTTACACGTTTTTGGACGCAGATTTAATTAAAACATTTTATTATAGATGCGACCAAAAAGTTCTATAAGAAGCGCTGTCCGTCGATAGTCTGTCACGCTTAAGTTTGTAAGAGTACTAGATCGCCAGTGACCCGTTATATCACTATGTGTTATATATATATATATATATATATATATATATGACACATAGTGTTGCTTCCTTGTGCCTGTTTTACAAGTACTTCAATGGATTGTGCTCTGATGAGCTTGCTGCTCTGGTACCCTCACGACGTAAATTCACTAGACCAACACGACAATATGCCAAATCCCATCCATACACTGTGGAGTTCCTTAGATGCTGAAGAGCTTTCTACTTCAAAAGCTTCTTTTCTCGTTCTGTTGGACGCTGAAATTCCCTCCCTGCTCCCTGTTTTCCTGACGTTACTGACATGCAGAAATGTAAAACTAATGTAAACAGACATCTCGTTGCACAGCTCCTAATTTAGGTTGACCCCCCCCCCCAAAAAAAACCCTTCACCCTTTTTTCTCAGTAGCCCCTTACGTCTACAGTGGCGACCTGTCTTGTTTGGGGTGAACGATGATATATATATATATATATATATATATATATTATATATATATGGGGTAAGGTGCACGATAAGTCATGAAAATGAAATACCGTGGTAGACAAAATGTTTGAAAAAAGAGACAAACGGAAAACAGGTTAGAATGCAGGAGAAAAACAAAAACAAGAGATTTGACCGGTTTCGTTCGTTCTCTTTTTCTGAAGACGTTCGTTAATACGAACGAAACCGGTCAAATCTCTCGTTTTTGTTTTTCTCATGCATTTTAACCTGTTTTCCATTTGTCTTTTTTCACACACACACACACACACACACACACACATATATATATATAATATAAAATGAAGTAATAAAATAAGGTGTCAATCAAATTTTATTAGAATTCAAAGTTCAAGCAAAGTATCCTTAGGTCCTTAGCTTATGAGTTTTCAAAGATAATTCTTCTCTTCAGAGGACTATTACCGCAGTTATACTACTACAGGTAATAAAATTAAGCTTTGAAAATATATAAAATTATATACACAAATACATAAAAATACATAACATCAAATATATCAACCCAAAAACATACTTTTTGTTGAATCTATACAATCCATCCAGGTCATACAAATTGAAAAACATAATCAGGAAAGACCTTCAGAGGGTTGACCGAGGATTACTCCAAGTTATAAATAGCAGTCAATATACGAGAAATTGAAGGAGCTGACAAAGTTATCCAGTCGCGAAATGTGTCAATAATCGATGAAGTGAAAAGTATTCAATTTGAATTGAATTGAAGTGAAAAGAATTCATTTTATATTATAATATTGTTGTGGGGTACAAATCACCACTATTGAAGAACTAATGGAAGCAACCATCTATAATAAATACCATGGTTGCAAAGACTCAAACAGAGGACATTCCTATTCATGTGAGAGTCCTCGTACCACGTGTGGTATCTGTTCCGATGGATAATACACCCTATAGACCGGTGTTGTCTTGGCCTTCGGGGCATGATTCCGCCGGTCTATGGGTCTGTCCTGTGCAGTTCTAGGAGGTCCACCCTCCCAGGCTTTGCCTCTCCTCTTTGGGGAGGAGTAAGTTTATAGCTTACTGCCTGAGGCGCCCCTACCGGGGAATGCCGACGGGGCTGCCCAGGCAATTTTTAATGGCTAAAGCGCTCACCTTCTCGGGCGCTGGCTTTTCAAATCCCACTTTCCGACCTTGTGTCACATACTCCTATAGTGGGTAGGTGTTAAAGAGAGGACATTCCTATTCATGTTTTACCGCATGGTAGGAATCCGGTCATCTCCTACCACATTTAGTGGCGTTACTGTATTGCTATGAATAAATACATTGTATATTTTAACCTGTCACAATTTGTGGTTGTTATCTTTGTGACCCCTAGCACAGGTCTACAACAAATATCAATGCTCTATCCAGTATATTGAGCTTCAGTTTTTATCCAGATGTTTCACTAATTATAAGATATTAGTTGACGCTTATATCTTGTGTTGGATTGCTTCATATATATATATATATATATATATATATATATATATATATATATATATATATGTATTTCATGTATCCACATAAAATTTTATAAGGAGATATAATATTTTATGTATCAATTTTCAGTATTTACTTCAACAGTGCTCGATATGTAAGTAGAGCTAGGTAGTAAGCTATGAAAATATATTTATGGCAATTAAGCTACACAGAGGCTCCCGCGTTTCATCCCCGGGGGAATCTTTAGGCTAAAATTGAAGAGTCCCCCCCCCCTCGGGGATGAAACGCGGGAGCCTCTGTGTAGCTTAATTGCCATAAATATATTTTCATAGCTTACTATATATATATATATATATATATATAAATATATATATATATATATATATAGAGAGAGAGAGAGGGGGTAAGACAACATCGGTACCGTCGGTTTCAAATCCAAACCAAGCGGACTTATAGTTGGGCTCCTATGCTCTCTGAGGCTGAAGAGAGTCCGGCATAGGAGGCCAACTATTGTCCCCTTTGAGTGACAGCAAGTCCCCCCCAGATGCCCAGTACTCTCTGATCGTTTCTATTTCTATTGCAACCCACTTGCTGATCTCGCACCAGCCGTTTGCCAGACATTTACGTTGAGGGTGTACACGTGCAGTAAGTTTGTCGTATCACATTTCGTGGAAGCACAAGCGATGCGACATTGCTACGATGGGACAAGGGCCGGAGCTTTGTAGATAGTTCGACATAAAGATTCATGAATTCCACAAGATTCACATAGAGGTGTGAAAATAAAATCTAAGATGAGAATAGTCGAAATAGCAATAATTCAAATGATCTAAATTAACTAAACATAACAAAATTATTCAATTTAATAAAACGAAAATAACCTAACATTGTCTGTGTGGCTGTGATTAAGTCACGCGAAAATAACAATTGGGGCCCTAAAATTTGATTTATACACTAGTACGCTATTATTTTCGGTATAAAGATGGTTGCCTTTTTTAAATTGCTCTTTTGTTCTGACCAGTCTAGTTAATTCGGACAATGGTCAGATAATATAGTTTGTCGCAGATTGAGCCAATCGTCCGTAGTTAATAATGAGAGTCTATCAAGAAGTTCACACACACACGAACACACTGGGCGAAATGTACTGATTCATCTCTTCCCCTTTCTGTCTCCCCCTCCCTCTCTCGCTCGCTCTCGCTTCCCCCTTCTCTATCTGCCTCGTGCTCTGTCTGTGTCTCTCTCTTTCCCCCTCTCTCTCCCTTTTCTTCTCTATCTCTCTTTATCTCCCTGGTGTTATCCCCCTCTCGTTCTCTTTCTCTCGTTCTCTCTCTCTTTCCCCCTCTCTCCCTTTTCTTCTCTGTGTAATCCCCCCTCTCCTCCCTCTCTCGTTCTCTCTCTCTCTCTCTCTCTCTCTCTCTCTCTCTCTCTCTCTCTGCCTTCTAGCCCAACTTAACCATTCTACCCGAAACTGGTCCTTCGATTTGATATAAACTACGAAGGAACGAGAGATAAATAGAGAAAGAGAAAGAGAGGGGGAGAGAAAGAGAGAGAGAGGGGGAGAGAAAGAGAGAGAGGGGGAGAGAAAGAGAGAGAGAGAGAGAGAGAGTAGGCGTGTGTGTGAGAGAGAAGGATAGTGTGTGTGTGTGTGTGTCTCTCTGTGTGGGGGGGTGTGTGTGTGTGTGTGAGACAGAGAGGGAGAAAGAGAGAGAGAGTGTGTGTGTGAGAGAGAGACACACACACAGAAAAAAAGAGAGAGTTTGTGTGTGGGGGGGCGGTGAGAGAGAAAGAGAGAGAGAGAGAGGGAGAAAGAGAGAGAGAGTGGGAGAGAGAGACAGAAAGAGAGAGAGAGAGGGGGAGAAAGAGAGTGAGAGTGTGTGTAAGAGAGAGAGAGAGAGGTAGAAAGAGAGATGGAGAAAGGGGGGGGGGGAGAAGCGTGCCGCCAGCCGAGAGAGAAGAAAGGTTTGGAAGACAGTTCTTGGAAGTCGTCCGAAAGAGTCAATTTGACACAGACGGATGCAACAGGAATGGCGTAGCAGAAGTGGCTGCGATCGGTTTTGTGGTGGTTAGGGTTGGGGGGGAAGTGGGGGTTGATTTCTTCGGTTTTTGTGGTTGGATCGACAACTTCGATTGCAAAGAACAGCGGAGATCGGAGAGAGGAAATAGGCAGATGCGACCGGGGAGTGGAATTAGGAATTGGAGACCTAGGTGAAGAGAAGAGAGAACGAAGGCGGGAATAAGAGTGAAGAGAAGAAAGACAATTGGAGAGGAGAATGAAGAATTGAAGAAAGAAAGATGAAAAAAGAAAGAAAGAAAAGAGGAAGAAAGAAATATGAAAAAAGACGGAATTCGAACGGATGAAAGAAAGAAAAAAGGAGAAAGACGAAGAGAAGAACAAAGAAGAGAAAGAAAGAAGGGGGAAAAAGGAAAGACAAAAGTAGAAATAAAGACAGAATGAAAGAAAGGCGAAAAGAAAAGAAGAAAAGAAAAAAGATAGAAATAATAAGGAAGTAAAACAAAACAAGAAAGAAAAAAAGAAATCGATAGAAAAAGAAACGCAAAAGAATAGGAAAGGAATATAGAAGAAAAGAAAAAGAAAGAAAAACAAGCGACGATAGATAGATAGGTGGGCAGATAGATAGATAGAAAGATAGATAGATAGAAAGAAGGATAATTAGATAGATAGATAGATAGATAGATAGATAGATAGATAGATAGATAGATAGATAGATAAAGGTAGATAGATAGATAGAAAGAAAGAAAGATAATTAGATAGATAGATAGATAGATAGATAGATATAGATAGATAGAAAGAAAGAAAGAAAGAAAGAAAGATAATTAGATAGATAGATAGATAGATAGATAGATAGATAGATAGATAGATAGATAGATAGATAGGTGGGCATATATATATATATATATATTTTAGATTTTTTAGATTTTTTAGATTTTTAATTTTTCAACGGCCTCAATTTTTGAAATTTTAAATTTCTTCTTCTTCTTCTTCTTCTTCTTCTTCTCTTTCTCTATCCCTCCATTTCATTCTCTCCAAATATGATCTGAGGTTAAGATCGGAGTCTAACTTTGCCTGATGAGATCTCAGTTTATAGTAACTGTTGATCGATAACATCGACGTGCCAGTGTCGCAGATTTTGTACATGTCTGTGTAAATAAAATTATCTTATATATATATATATATATATATATATATATATATATATATATATATATATATATATATATATATAGAGAGAGAGAGAGAGAGAGAGAGAGAGAGAGAGAGAGATAGATAGATAGATAGATAGATAGATAGATAGATAGATAGATAGATAGATAGATAGATAGATAGAAAAACAGTCGGTAAATACGAACAGGCAAAGTAAAAAGGAAAAAACAAACAACCGAGATGCAATAACGTATCGAACCGTCTAGACGTTTCAATTGGTTCTGCCCGTCACCACCTAACCACCCATCCACCCATCCATCCACCCATCTCCACCCATCCACCCACCCATCCACCCACCCATCCACCCATCCATCCACCCATCTCCACCCAGCTACACCCTACACTCGGCCGTTTATCAGTCTTACTGCGTCGCGAGTTGCTTTTGCAAATAATGCAGAAATGCTTCAACGTACACCATGTTTATGTTATGGACTGGCAGGCGCAGCCGGCGTTATCCGGGAACAAATGTGAAATCGCTGTGCTTCTATTTACTTGCCTACCCCTCACGAGAGCAGAGTTAGGCACAAGGTCGGTTTTTAATGTGGTGAAAAGCCAGTTCCCCAATTAGGAGAACAAAATAAAAATTGCCTCAAATTAAATCAAAAGTTTGATAGTCTTTTTGAAACCAATATTAGTGGAGGTCTGGTTTGTGCTGTCTATTCTCGGTCTTCACATCCTCCTTGACTCTCTAAAAATATTTTAGGCCGGCACCATTTTTTTTGGGGGGGGACGGGCAGGTTATGCTATTTCTTGCAGTTTCTGTTCATGCGGTGGTGTTTTGCCTGTGGTCTTGTTTTCTTCTTGTACTTCCATATGATTGGTTACCATTTGTAGCTTATGCGGGTTGGTTTCCGCATTCGAGGGGTTTTCTTAAGATTGCAGCTGTTTTGATCATTACAGTCCTTTGTAATGTCTCAGTGATCCCTTTGATTCCAATTTCTCCCAGTCTTTTCTCCAAGTTTTTTGGGACTGTTCCCAGTGCTCCTACGATTATTGGTATTATACTGACTGCTGGAACGGCGAAGTCTACGATTTTGCATGATTTTTCCTTCTTGTCGATTATTATAACACCCGGTCTCCTTGCTTGTATGAGTTTGTCTGTTTGTACATCCATATCCCAGAGGATTTATTATTATTATTATTATTATTATTATTATTATTATTATTATTATTATTATTATTATTATTATTATTATTATTATTATTATTATTATTATTTTCTGTTGCTCTGACCTTTTATTTTGAAATTCTCCACGAACGGTGTACTTTGCCTATGTCCCCAAATGTTTTCGTCGCTAAAAAATATTTTAAAAGAACGTTACTAAAAATATGGGAGAGGAACGTATCTTCAATTTTTTTTTACAATTTTGTTAGAAGAGTCAAGAAAACTTATACTAAGTACATACTTAAAAATTTTATTTATTTTCGTTTTTTTCTTTACGATTTCCGCTTTTTGTTCTCCCCCAAAAATGAAGAATAGAAAATGTATTATGGATGCACCGTCGGCAGCCACGTAACCCCCGGTTCCCCTTATTTGCCACTCGATCCTCATTTTCTATGAGCGATGTTTCTGAGAAAGGGGGAAGAAAACGGTGTCCCCTGGCCGGCAGTTAAGTATGCGCAGATGCTGGAGATGACTTGTGTAATCCTCTCTTTTGTAATTTTTGTTGACATGTCACTAATAAGGGTGCTGAAGGTAAACGTTTTACCTGGGAGTCCAGGGACCCTAATCTTTCTTTGAGTAACTCCCAAAGAGGCTGTCCAATCATCGGGTGTAAAATACCTGGACTGCTGTATTGCTATTTGGTGAATGGAATCTAGACCCACAAAGTAATGTATGTAGGGACGTCCGAAGTGACCAGGATGCCGTCTAAGAAGAGCAAGCGGTGTACTCTGTCCAATTCTATGACAAGAGATGTTGGAAAAGGAGACCTGATAGTAGAGTTCTACGTTAGAAAGTGCGGTTCTGGGTTTTTTGCTTATGTTTAGATTTGTGACTTCATACAGCACTTCGATGGCATGTGCTTCGATGAACTTCTCCGACGCATCCGACTAGCAGCAAAATCCCACCCCTTCACTGTAGATGCGGGAAAAACTTCTGCTGTAGTAAGTCAGTATTTATTATATATATAATTAAATAATTAGAAATTCACATATTTTTTATGAATATTATGATTTTTGAAGTTACTGCTGCTGCTGCTTTCAAACAAACTTACTCCTCTCTCTCTCTCTCTGTCTCTTTCTCTTTCTCTCTGTCTCTTTCTCTTTCTCTCTCTCTCTCTTTCTCTCTCTCTCTTTCTCTCTCTCCCTCTTTTTTTCTCTCTCTCTTTGTCTCTTTCTCACTTCTTTTCTTCCACCTTTTCCCTTTCTCTCTCTCTCTTTCTTATTGACGCCATTCGCCTCCTACAACTACTTGTTTTATGATTCATCTTTTAGTGACAGCCTTTTTGTGACGTCATCCATTGTTCACGGTGACAAGCAAGCAACGAGTAAGTAAAAAAACAAACAAACTAGAAACATTCAATGACTTTTAGTATTATACAAAACTACCCGTGACCCGTTGGATCAGTATTTCTTTTTTAATTCTCTCTCTCTCTCTCTCTCTCTATTTCTCCCTTTCTCCACTTTAACTTTAACCCTCTCTCTCTCGTTCTCTCTCTCTTCCCCACGGTTTCTTTCCCTATCTCTCTCTCTCTCTCTCCCTCTCTTTCTTTCCGCTCTCTTATTTCCTCGGATCGCTTACCTTTGGAATTCCATCCCTGATCCCTGTTTCCCCGAACGTACTAAGATGTAGAGATCTAAATGTCAGGTGAAGAAACATCTTGCTGCCCAACTCCCCACTTCGGTTACCCCCCTCTCTTTAAATATGGCCACTATCATAGTAGCCCCTTTACGTCTCAGTGGTCATATGCTTTGTTTAAGGTGGATAAACGTCATAACTAAAGGCAAGTAAGCTATTTTCTGCTTCGTATTTGTAACTTTGATTACTTTGTCTCATATATAAGGGCCACTTTCGTTCCCGGATAACGCCTGGTGTCGCTGTTAGTGTTAACTAAGTTAATCAATTTCTCCATAGTTCCCTCGGGGTTACAAGTCAAAACATGAACTGATTCTATTTATTTCATTTATATAATTTTTTAAAATTACAATAATATTTTTATTTGTCGCTCACATTTTTTTTTTTTTTTGGCACATGTCCATAAAAAATAAATATTTATTATACCTCGTCCGGTGACCAAACCTGCTGGTGGCAGTACCGCATCTGGATTACCAAACTTAATTGGCGGTTGATGAGGGCAGGGTATCGCACGTTTGGTTAGGGTTAGGGTTAGGGTTAGGGTTAACATAAATAAGTAAATGTGGGGGTTAGGGTTAGGGTTAGGGTTAAAATGAATAAGTAAATAAATAAAATTACATGAAAAAAAGTTCAGGAATATTCAATGATGATGATGATGATGATGATGATGATGATGATGATGATGATGATGATGGCTCGGCCTCTGACGTAAACAACTGATGCAGTTATGTTGTACGTCGACGAGACGAGGCTTCTGACGTAAACAACTGATGCAGATACGATGTGCGGCGAGAGGAGGCGAAAGATGTCTTGTGTTAAGTGATCGTAATGGCGTTTAGCGTAAGAGTAACGACCTTGCAGAATGGCAGCCGTCATCCATCACAACAACAACAACAACATCATCATCATCATCATCATCATCATCATCATCATCATCATCATCATCATCATCATCACATTGTGATGAAATGGCTGGCAGTTAAAAATAGTCCCGTCTCTTCCCCGCCTTTTTGTGCAAGTCTGTCGTGTCTACTAGAGCTTCCGCTATTTGCAGTGCGGGGACTATTTTTGGATTGGATTGACTAACAATAGACGAGGAAGGTTGGCGGAAGCGCGCATTTTACGGGGACGGAGGTTAGCCGTCGGGGAGTCGAAAGAAACGGTCAAACCCGTGTCCACCATTAGAGATCTCTCTTTCTATCCAGTTCTTTTCTTTTTCTGATATTTCATTTTATTTATTTCTCGCATTTCTTTTTTTTTCTTTGTTTCCTTTTTCCCTCCCTTTTCTTTCTTCCTCCCTTCCTTTTTTCCTCTCTTCTTCTTCTTCTTCTTCTTCTTCTTCTTCTTCTTCTTCTTCTTCTTCTTCTTCCTTTCTTTCTTCTTTTTCTTCCCTTCCTTCCCTTCTTCTTCTTCTTCTTCTTCTTCTTCTTCTTCTTCTTCTTCTTCTTCTTCTTCTTCTTCTTCTTCTTCTTCTTCTTCTTGTCGTTCTTTCTTCCCCCCTTCCTTTCTTTTTTCCTTTCTTTTTTCCTTTCTTTTTTTCACTATCTCTCTCTCTCTCTCTCTCTCTCTTTACATCTTTCTTTCTTTCTTATATACACAGAGCCTCTTATCGGGATGTTCTTGTACTAATAAGTCACCGCATATCAAGGCCCAAAGGCTATTCAAGGATAAGGGCTAAGGTAAGATAACATCCTAAGAGAATTGGAGACGATGGTTTTAAGTGAGCAAAATTTGATTATTAAAGTTGACGGCTTGACAACAATTTGTTAACATTGGACTTAAAAACGACCATGTTGCAGTCACCTGGGAAGCAGTCCGGTGGTATGTGTTCCACAGACGGATAGAAAACTTTGCTCATTGAAGTGTCGTTTAGTTTTAGTTATCCAAAAGAAGAAAGAAATAATTTGTGTTAGAGTGGTTGTAGCTAGACGAACGTTTGTTGTGAATGTTTTGCAGGGGGGGGGGGGCGAGATTGGAGCTCAGTCGAACACTTACCATAAAACTAACGAGAGAGTTGGGGAAGACATCTCTTGTTTGAGAAAGAGGGTTAGGGTTAGAGTTGGGTTAGGGTTAGGGTTAGGGTTAGAGTTGGGTTAGGGTTAGGGTTAGGGTTGGGTTAGGGTTAGGGTTAGGGTTGGGTTAGGGTTAGGGTTAGGGTTGGGTTAGGGTTAGGGTTAGGGTTAGGGTTGGGGTTGGGGTTAGGGTTAGGGTTAGGGTTGGGGTTAGGGTTAGGGTTAGGTTTAGGGTTAGGGTTAGGGTTAGGGTTGGGGTTAGGGTTAGGGTTCTGAGCGGCACCTTTTCTAATGTGGCAACACAACGTATCTAAAAAAACAACAGCCGAAGAAGAAGAAAAAAAGAACAGGCGAAAAACACGGAGGAAAACAAGAAGCATGACACAAGAATAAAAAGACATCAAAAGAATCCACGTTTGGTATCCATTGGAACATTTACGAACCCCCTGATAAAGTCAACTTATGGATTGAGTTTGACCGATATGTAAAAAATAAAAAAATAAAATGGAAATATAACCAAATCGGCGGAGGTAATTATTGGGGTCCGAAAGTCGGTGTTACCCCCTCCCCCCGCCCCCTGGCGATGCCATCACCCAACAGAGACGTTATTAAAAAAAAGGGGCGAAAGAGGATCACAGAAGTGATCGATGAATGGTTTAGGATATGTAAGAAAATGGAGATATATCAGGAGTTTTATAAATAATCTTAAAAAAAACACTGACAGACTTGCATGTAGGAAACCGGTGTTTCACGAAGAGAACCATCCTAGTTTGCCAAAAAAAAAAAAAAAACTAGGCTCGAGAAATGGTTTCTTTAATCATCAGTCCTGAAGTCATGGGAAAGAACTCTTCTGTGGATCCAATACACCATGTCTCTTTTGAAAACTAGGTTGGATCTCTTCGTTAAACACCTAAGGTCTGCATGTTTTATGTTCATAACTATTATAGTCTTAAAATCTCGTAATCGCGAATTCTGCTCGTTTATACACACGCCCCCCCACACACACACACGCCCCCCACACCACACATACGTACGCGAGTGCGCACACACACACAAGTAAGCTACAAAGAAACGTTCATGTTTCATTTCAGAAGGAAATCATCAAGTTAAATGCATTTAGCCTGATGATTACTTCGGTAATTAAACATGAACGTTTCTGTGTGTAGCTTACTTTCTGTAAATGTATTTTCATATTCATATATAGACTTATATATATATATATATATATATATATATATATATACATATATATATATATATATATAT
>OY744518.1:220582659-220592659 GCA_963556195.1 Sepiola atlantica
AAACTTACTTGTTGCATATTTATTTTTATAACCCCGTTCTCGTTCGTTTTTTGGACCCCGTCCGCGACTGTACTGATCATTATAAAAGATACCCAGATAGTTTAAATAGGATTGGATACCCCTCCCCCTCAAATTTTAATGCCCAGGGCCATCGCCCCATCGTCCCATCGCCCCATCGTCCCATCGCCCCATCGCCCCATCGCCCCATCGTCCCATCGCCCCATCGTCCCATCGCCCCATCGTCCCATCGCCCCATCGCCCCATCGTCCCATCGCCCCATCGCCCCATCGCCCCATCGTCCCATCGTCCCATCGCCCCATCGTCCCATCGCCCCATCGTCCCATCGCCCCATCGCCCCATCGCCCCATCGTCCCATCGCCCCATCGTCCCATCGTCCCATCGCCCGCCCCCTCAGAACGCCACTACCCCGGTTACATTCTTTCTATGTCTTTATTTTTCCGCCTTTTGGCCAAGATCAAAGTGTAGTATCTGTTCCGATGGATACTATACCCGATAGACCGGTACCGTCTTGGCCTTCAGGCCTTTGTTCCGCCGGTCTTGGGGGTTGTCCTGTGCAGTTCTAGAAGATCCACCCTCCCAGGCTTTGCCTTCTCACCCTTTGAGAAAGGGTTGGTATATTGCTAATCGCCCGAGGCGCTCCGCTCTTCCTACCAGGTAATGGCGGCGGTGCTGCCCAGGCAATTTTTTGTTCGTCTAGAGTGCTCTTTCAGACTGGCAGAGAACGAGGCCATGCCAGTCGCAGCATGTCCAAAACTCTGTCGGTCTGATTTTGGCATGAAGTAGCCATCCCGGAGGTCCGAGGTGACAAGGGACTCCTAGCCAAAAGGCTGTTGTTACCCTTTTTTTTTTTTCGATATTTATTTAGGATCTTTTTAAGAAGCTCCCCGCCACTAGTGCTAAAGTTAGTCGGTCGCTAAGAATAACCCTGCTGCCAAGGGAGACAACTTTCCGGCTTGCTAAATTCTTTACGCGTTAACCCTTTTCACACGTGTTTGAGTGCACCTTTCCTTATGAATTTTCTAAGACTCACAACCCGGTCCACGACAAGGAGTCTGCTGTAGTTTTTTTTTGCAAAACCACGGAGTACTACATCAGCAGTGTCTCTGTAACAATGGCCATCAAATGGTTTTATCGAGCAATTGGTCCAGATGGCGATGTCATTCACGTCAATGTCGGACAGAATTTGCGCCTGGCGTTTGCTACAAACACCTGTTGTAGTGGGGGGTGAAGGGTTTCATGTCGAGATTGATGAAACTCTCATCTCTCGTCGGAAGAATAACTGATTTAACACAATTTTATCCCCCTCAATAAAAGAAAAAAACATGCTTTATACATTCTTATTTTGTTATTTTTTTTTAAACAAAAGTGGCTGAAAAGTTGTCTCCCTTGAAAAGCGGGGCTATATTTAGTGGCGGGGGTCTTCTTAAAAAGATCCATTATTTATTTCCCCATCTCTTGTTCTCTCTGTTTTAAAAAAAAATCATTTGTATCTTCTTTGTCTTTTTCTTTCTTTCCTTTTCCCCCTTTTCTTCATCTTCCTCCACCTCTTCTCTTCTTTCTATCACAAATTGCTCAACTTTAGTCTATAATAACAATAATCATCACATTATAAAAACAACAAACGATCGCGACAAAATTACACTTAGATTATTAGCACGCGGTAATCTTTTGAACCGGCTTCTTGGCCTTTTGGCTAAGATCAAAGTGTAGTATCTGTTCCGATGGATACTGCACGCCTGTCCTGTGCAGTTCTAGGAGGTGCACCCTCCCAGGCTTCGCCTCCCCTCTTTGGAGAGAAGTAAGTTTATTGCTTGCTGCCTGAGGCGCCCCTACCGGGGAATGCCGACGGGGCTGCCCAGGCAATTTTTAATGACCAGAGTGCTCACCTCTCGAGCGCTGGCTTTTCAAACCCCACTTTCTCGACCCGATCTTGGGTCACATCTTACTTGTGGGAGTAAGATAAAACTGGCCTTGTGCCTAACTCCTGGGGAGGAGTAAATAAAACCGTTATTCTCGGCCTTTTGGCCAGGATCAAAGTGTAGTATCTGTTCCGATGGATACTACGCCCCATAAACTGGTATTGTCTTGGCCTTCGGGGCTTGATTTACGCCGGTCTATCGGTCTGTTCTGTACAGTTCTAGGAGGTCCACCCTCCCAGGCTTTGCCTCCCCTCTTTGGGGAGAAGTAAGTTTATTGCTTGCTGCCTGAGGCGCACCTACCGGGGAATGCCGACGGAGCTGCCCAGGCATTTTTTTGTAGGCCAGAGTGTTCACCTTCTCGGGCGCTGGCTTCTCAAATCCCACTTTCCCGACCTTGTGTCACATCTTACCTTGTGGGAGTAAGATAAATAACCGTGTTCGCTTCAACGTGTTATTATCACTTACGTTTCTGTCTAACGCGTCCATTTTGAAATATCAAAGTCGACAATAATTCAAATGTTGTTGCCAAACCAATTGGACATTCGGACTCGTTTCCTTCTGCTCGCGGCCAACTCTTTCTTCGCCATTCATAAATAAAAACTGTTTGGTTCACAATTCACCAAACAATAACAGCGACCGAATAGACGTCTCACGGACAGTGTTGCGTCATTCATTCTAAATGCAAGAACGCAAACAAGGCCATTCTTAAGATACGTCCGTTCAAACTGTGCGTTTATCGATGAAAATCTTTTGTAGCCTCAAAATATCCACCCCTAACTCTAACCCCCAAAAGATCCACCCCTAACCCTAACCCCGAAAACAGACAAAATGCGGGTTGTATTTTTACAAAAAAGTTTAATTACTGACTCAAAAAGCTGGAATCTATTCATTCCCTTGAGTATTTGCATAAAAATATCATTTTCTTATATCCACCATTCCGCGATGCGTTCTACAGTGGTGTTGATACTACAATTTCATTGGCGAGAATAAGGTTTGATTGATCTCAACGTGGAGACCTGGACCCTAAACTATACCTTACCCTAACACACCCCTAACCGATACATGTCTAGACACGACACAAACGTAAACCAAGGACGTGTGTACGCACTGCGCATGATTGGTAGGTCTATTTTTACAAAACTGTTTTTCCCAGTAATGGTTGTGTAGCAGTATCGTCGCCCAGAGGTGCCTCCGTGTGGGATATTCGTCTGAGACACCGTCCTGTCACTATTGTAAGACCACGACCAGTTCCTCATCCAATGGTCTTGGTCCCACGATCTAATAGAGAAACAAGTCGCAGTGCATGGAGGTGACTCCCCTTTTTATATTCCGTAGATGTTGATTGTATCAGTGACGTCACTAGCGAGTTGTATATTCGCCCCTTTTTCCTTTAATTGCTTATGGTGGAATTTTTTGGGAGGGGCTCGGTTCCTTTTCAACCAATCTACGCCCAATATCATCATCTGATAACATCTCGACGAAGCTTTAATCTCTTCCCCTTTGACGGGTCGATACACCATGTTATTTAGTGCCAGATTGCTAGGTTACTTTTAGATCAGACTCTCCCAATTCCTCTGTGACAGTTTCTAGTTTTTCAAACACTGTTGTTTTTAGGAGTGAAACCCCCGATTCAGTGTCGATTAGTACCTCTATCGGCCTAACCCTCACCCTTAACCCTAACCCTAATCCTAACCCTAACCCTTTAACCTTAACCCTTTACCCTAACCCTAACCATAACCTCTATCGGCCTAACCCTAACTTTAACCCTAACCCTTAACCCTAACTTCTATCGGCCTAACCATAACCCGTAACCCTAACTTTAACCCTAACCCCTAACCCTAACTTCTATCGACCTAACCCTAACCCTAACACTATCCTTAACCCTAGTCCTAACCCTAATCCTAACCCTAACCCTAACCCCAACCCTAACCCTAACCCTAACCCTAACCCTTAACCTCTATCGGCCTAACCCTAACTTTTACCCTAACCCTTAACCCTAACTTCTATCGGCCTAAACCTAACCCCAACCTTAACTCTAACCCTAACTCTGACCTTAACCCTTTACTCTAACCCTAACCCTAACCCGTAACCCTTTACCCTAACCTTAACCATAATCCTTAACCTAATCCTAACCTTAACCCTAACCCTAACTTCTATCGGCCTACCCCTACCCTAACCCTTAACCTTTATACTAACCCCTAACCCTAAACCCTAATCCTAACCCTAATATTTACTTGTTAGTGAGTTTGTATTCCTGAAGTCCTCTCTTTTTAACAGTTTTACATTCCTGTTTATTTGTTCATCGGTGGGCCCACATGCGTTTTCTATTATTGCTATCGTTTATTTTGTTGTCTTTAGTAGTAGTAGTAGTAGTAGTAGTAGTAGTAGTCATTAGTAGTAGTAGTAGTCATTAGTAGTAGTAGTCATAAATAGTAGTAGTCATTAGTAGTAGTAGTAGTAGTAGTAGTCATTAGTTGTAGTAGTAGTAGTCAGTAGTAGTAGTAGTAGTAGTAGTTGTCATAAATAGTAGTAGTCATTAGTAGAAGTAATAACAATAGTAGTAGTAGTCGTTAGTTCCAGTAGTAGTAGTCATTAGTTGTAGTAGTAGTAGTCATAAATAGTAGTAGTCATTAGTAGGAGTAGTAGTAGTAGTAGTAGTAGTAGTAGTAGTAGTAGTGCCTGCACTGACCACTGGTCAACGTTCTATACTGTAAGTCAATTTCATCGTTTAAAGAGAAGCGCAACTTGTCTGAAATTCCGGTGCAACTATTGATACGTCGCATCTCGACACACATCGGAGCAAGAACGAAGGAGAAACACACGCGGCCATATGCACGCTTCTGCGCATGCCGTCCACAAAGAAAGGAAAGAAATAAAACAGCGTCTTTCCGATGCTGGGTCAGGTCAGTGCTGACGTCAGAAGAACTGCGATGTGACGTCACACTGCCATAATCGTTATGACGACTGGGAAAAGTTATAATATCGACGAAAGCGCAGGTGTTTGTTTGTATGGACGTAAAGTTCTATGCATAAAAGCTTATATACATATACATACATATCTATGTATATATGTGTGTATGTATATATATATATATATATATATATATATATATATATATATATATATATATATATATATATGTGTGTGTGTTTTTATATTTGTGAAGATAGAAATGGTAGAAATATTCAAAAACAAATAAACTTACACACACATTTTTCCGTTTTTTTTTTCACACACAAACACAGACACACACACACAAACATACACACACACACAAACATACACACACACACAAACACAGACACACACACAAACACACACACACAAACATACACACACACACACACACATATATATATATATATATATATATATATATATATATATATATATATATATATATATATATATATATATGAAGAAGAATATATATATATATGTGTGTGTGTGTGTGTTTGTGTGAAAAAGACAAACGGAAAAAACAAATTCAAATACAAGAAAACATCATCAAGGAACGAGAGAGTTTACCGGTTTCGTTCGGATCAACAAACATCTTCAGAAAAAGATTTAAAATTTATTCGATAACGGTAAAAAAACATAGTGAAAAGAAGAACGCAGAACGGAATGTTATTGGCACGTGTTTAACTATTTGAAAAAAAAAGAGATGTTAAAATTGGAAACGTGGGGGGGGGGTAGAAAAAAAAAGAAAAGAAAAAGGAAAATATAAGAAATATGGATGACATGTAGTAAAAAAAGGAACGGTACTTTAACCGGGATCGCAGTTATTTAAGCAGTGGCGTGATATATTGCATTGTTTCAGTGCGGGTTTTGCTAGAGGTTTGTTTAAGGAATAAGATCCGAGTCTTAGGTTTACGTTAGATGATGATGAGAAAAGGATTATAGCGCTTTTGATGCACTTGCGACGTGGGAGAAAGTATTCGGTCTTGAGGAGGGTGTATGACTAGTGCGTTAGTAGGAATTGTTGTGTTGTGTAACATGGTTTTATTGACAGTGGTAGGTCTTTACTGTGCAGAAAAAGCTCTTACACTCCATCTCAAATCATTACGGAACGAAAGAAAGATCGAAAAATGGAACAGGCGGTGATGATCACGGCTTTTATCGTTCCTCGTACTACTAGTGTAGACTTCTTAGACTAACAGTTCATCTTTCACCAAGGCCTAAAGCCACTTGAGGATAAGGGTTAATTAGATTGTCAGGTGTATGATGGGACAGTGCTATGAAAAGATTAAGAACAACGTTTGCTTAACTCAGAAGACGACTCGACAGATATTTGTTTATATTAGACTTGAAGACGACCATGTTGTAGTTTGTAGGGAAGAAGGTGGGGAGTTCTTGGAAATAAACTTTGTTCATGGAAGTTTCGTTTGATTTTAGGTCTACAAAAGAAGAAAGGGAAGTCTTTGCAGTAATGGTGGTTATAAGACGAGTTCTTGCTGTGAATGTTTTACGAGGGGGGAATCAGATATTGGAGCTCAGTCGAGCACTTACCATGGAAATAACGATAGAGTAGTCACGCTTAAGTTTAAAATGACATTCTCGTCGGTGTGAAATAACACTTTTTGATGCGTCTCCGCCTCTCTAGAATAGGCTACGTCCGTCGGTCATCGCTAAACGCGCAGATTGAGTGGACGCATCTTAAGACTATTCAAATTTGTTTGTTTGTTTGTTTTTTATTTATTTATTTATTTATTTTTTGGGAATGAAAATCTTTTCGTTTTTGTATGTTATTCTGACATTATCAAGTCGACCTTCCCGCATATGTTTAACCTCTTTTGCGCGGTGGCAATGTAAATACTTGCCTTATCAACGTATCTTCATTTTGGGGTCACCACTTTGAAATAATTAACCAATATTACGACAAAAGGTGTCTCTCAAAAACTATGGAGATTCGTTGTTATTTACCATGACAAAGACCACGAAGACGTTCATCTTTTTTTTTTTTTAATATACAAGGTGTTCGAAAAGTCTTGGGCACATTTCACGCCATCATATCTGCTCGACTATGAATGGTAGTAAGATGAAACTGGTGCCATTTTAAAGCAAAATTCATTCATTTTTTTGTAATGCTAATAATTTTTATGTAATTTTAATGATTTTTTTGTAATTTTAATGATTGTTTTGTAATTTTAATGATTTTTTTTGTAATTTTAATGATTTTTTTGTAATTTTAATGATTGTTTTGTAATTTTAATGATTTTTTTGTGATGCTAATAATTTTTTTGTAATTTTAATGATTTTTTTGTAATTTTAATGATTTTTTTGTAATTTTAATGATTGTTTTGTAATTTTAATGATTTTTTTGTAATTTTAATGATATTTTTGTAATTTTAATAATTTTTTTGTAATTTTAATGATTTTTTTGTAATTTTAATGATTTTTTTCATATCTTTTCGAGTTCAGTAATGGCGTCCACTAAAACAGAAAAGGCGTTTTGCGTTCTTGAATTTTCAAAAACTGAAACATGGACACGTGTTTAACGAGCATTTCAACGTGCATTTCGACGTGCATTTCGACGTGCATTTCAACGTGCATTTCGAAAAGAGGTTATATCCAAGAAAGCTATCTACTTTGAAAGAGCAACAAAAAAAGATGAGTAATGCAAAGACAGGAGATGCACAAAAAGAAATCGCAGGGTGTGAGATCTGGAGACCTCGAAGGCCAAGGCATGAGAAAGTGACTTGCCTAAATCACGGTTTTCATTTTTTGCTCTTTTTTTTTATCTACAGCCATGCCGAAACTTGGACAATTTCTGGCATTTCAAAATTAATAACTCTATGATTTTTCTGCATTGTTGTTCATTCTGAGGAAGTCTATAATAAAGACGAAATGTTGACGAATACATAAATAATATAGTTTTTGGCTTTCCTTGTTCATTTTCCATATATATATATATATATATATATATATATATATATATATATATATATATATATATATATATATATATATATATATATATTATAATATAAAATGAAGTAATAAAATAAGGTGTCAATCAAATTTTATTAGAATTCAAAGTTCAAGCAAAGTATCTTAAAGTTCTTAGCTCACGAGTTTTCAAAGATAATTCTTCTCCTCAGAGGACCATTACCGCAGTTATACCACTACAGGTAATAAAATTAAACTTTGAAAATATATAAAAATATATACAAAAATACATAAAAATACATAACATCAAATATATCAAACCCAAAAACATACTTTTTTGTTAAATCTATATAATCCATCCAAGTCATACAATTTGAAAAACATTATCAGGAAAGACATCCAGAGGGTTGACTGAAGAGTAATCCAGGTGATGAAGTACCAGTCCAAATACGAGAAATTGAAAGAGCTGACAACAATCGATGAAGTGAAACGTATCCAATGTTTATGTTAATTATTACAACGATAAATAAATCAAATCAAATAATATAGAAAGTTCAATGAACTCACTTAAAATTCCAAAGTCTTGATTTGGGCAACCCAAATCAAATCATTTGTTCATTTGTTAATTATATATATATATATATATATATATATATATATATATATATATATATATATATATATATATATATATATATATATATATATATTGATCACTCTTCGCTGCTTGTTATAAATACCCGCCGACTTGGCATTTACAAAGTTAAATTCCTCCTAACTTCCAAGCTAATTTGTGGTGGCCAACGGGTAACGCTTTTGATTGCAAATCAGTGGCGATTTGTGCTCGTCGGGAATTGGCTTCTTGCACTGAACATTGCGTTAGCATGAAACATCGATGTCGGTAGGTAATAAATAATTAATATTCATTTATAACATATATATATATAGATAGATCGGATTCTAACTCTGCCTGATGAGATCTCAGTTTATAGTAACTGTTGATCGATAACATCGACATGCCAGTGTCGCAGATTTTGTACATGTCTGTGTAAATAAAATTATCATATATATATATATAGTGATCCACCTACAGACTGTTTCGCTGTATCACAGCTCTTCAGTGCGGCTAGACCAGCTAGTGCCTCAAACCGGGATTGAAACTGAACCGTCGAGCTGACAGTCGGTTCCTCTACACTGACTGAATGTATATAAGGGAGAAGGAGAAATAAAGTGCGTATTTGTGCGATGTATGATCGAATGACAAAGCAAATATACAATGACAATAAAATTTCCCCCGCGCAATCTGAATTTCTGTTACGAAGAAGAGAAAAAAAATCTCTGACGTCATTCATAACAATGTCTTTATATCTATATTGACTTCGTAAAATCAGAAACAAAACGAAATCACGATTCGAGCCGATTTGAAATCAAATATCCGTTGTAAAAGCGACGTTCCCAGCGAAGAGGAATTCAGAAAATCCTGAACATTTTCCCACATTTTCCTTTTTCAGTGTTATGTCATCCGTTCATTGTGTAAGCGATCTATTAAATTCCTCAGTGTAATCGACGACCTGACCCATATCTCAACTTCGGGGCAGGGGTGGGGGGGAGGTTGTGGATAGCGGGGTACAATCGAATAAATCACATCTACTGCGTTCATTTGATTGCCTTGCGAGGGCGGGGAGGTGCATACTTCAGTGACGGGTTCGAGTCCCGTCGAATCCATAAAACCGATTTCGCCATGGAGGTCGGTAATCTTGACGTGTTTTGCTATCTCAACGAATCGGGGAAGCTGATGCCGAAAGGAGTTTCGAGCAGGTCACAAAGTCGTTGTAGGTCGCATCCACAACGTCGTTTTTACTACGTATCTTGCTGACCTTTGCGTGGTCCTTCGTGTGAGTACCTGCTTCTGGTGCCCCCACGACTTAAATTAACTAGACCAACTCGACAATCAGCTAAATCCCATCCATTCACTGTGGAGGTCCCCAGATGACAAAGAGCTTTCTACTCCAATAGCTTCTTTCATCGTGCTGCTGGACTCTGGAACTCCCTCCCTGCCCCCTGTTTCTCCGACGGTACTGACACGAGAAATTTAAAACTAATGTAAACAGACATCTCGCTGCGCAACTCCCAATTTAGGTTGACACCCTCCCCCCAAAAAAACTTCTCC
>OY744518.1:220597659-220605159 GCA_963556195.1 Sepiola atlantica
CAACCTACAAAAATAATTCACTTCAGCAACCTACAAAAATAATTCACTTCAGCAACCTACAAAAATAATTCACTTCAGCAACCTACAAAAATAATTCACTTCAGCAACCTACAAAAATAATTCACTTCAGCAACCTACAAAAATAATTCACTTCAGCAACCTACAAAAATAATTCACTTCAGCAACCTACAAAAATAATTCACTTCAGCAACCTACAAAAATAATTCACTTCAGCAACCTACAAAAATAATTCACTTCAGCAACCTACAAAAATAATTCACTTCAGCAACCTACAAAAATAATTCACTTCAGCAACCTACAAAAATAATTCACTTCAGCAACCTACAAAAATAATTCACTTCAGCAACCTACAAAAATAATTCACTTCAGCAACCTGCAAAAATAATTCACTTCAGCAACCTACAAAAATAATTCACTTCAGCAACCTACAAAAATAATTCACTTCAGCAACCTGCAAAAATAATTCACTTCAGCAACCTACAAAAATAATTCACTTCAGCAACCTACAAAAATAATTCACTTCAGCAACCTACAAAAATAATTCACTTCAGCAACCTACAAAAATAATTCACTTCAGCAACCTACAAAAATAATTCACTTCAGCAACCTACAAAAATAATTCACTTCAGCAACCTACAAAAATAATTCACTTCAGCAACCTACAAAAATAATTCACTTCAGCAACCTACAAAAATAATTCACTTCAGCAACCTACAAAAATAATTCACTTCAGCAACCTACAAAAATAATTCACTTCAGCAACCTACAAAAATAATTCACTTCAGCAACCTACAAAAATAATTCACTTCAGCAACCTACAAAAATAATTCACTTCAGCAACCTACAAAAATAATTCACTTCAGCAACCTACAAAAATAATTCACTTCAGCAACCTACAAAAATAATTCACTTCAGCAACCTACAAAAATAATTCACTTCAGCAACCTACAAAAATAATTCACTTCAGCAACCTACAAAAATAATTCACTTCAGCAACCTACAAAAATAATTCACTTCAGCAACCTACAAAAATAATTCACTTCAGCAACCTACAAAAATAATTCACTTCAGCAACCTACAAAAATAATTCACTTCAGCAACCTACAAAAATAATTCACTTCAGCAACCTACAAAAATAATTCACTTCAGCAACCTACAAAAATAATTCACTTCAGCAACCTACAAAAATAATTCACTTCAGCAACCTACAAAAATAATTCACTTCAGCAACCTACAAAAATAATTCACTTCAGCAACCTACAAAAATAATTCACTTCAGCAACCTACAAAAATAATTCACTTCAGCAACCTACAAAAATAATTCACTTCAGCAACCTACAAAAATAATTCACTTCAGCAACCTACAAAAAGTAAAACAGAAAGTGTTAGAACCTACAAACTTGGTACTTAGAAAGACTTCCGTTCAATCTCGCAAGACAATGGATACCCTTTGTATTGGTGTCTGCGCGGGGAGTCTATTGTGAAGCAAGGGTTGTGCAATCCAAAACCGCAGCTTTCCTGAACCATCATTGCTTGAGTCCAGGAGAACTGAAAACAATGCCGGGATAAGCAGAGAGCACATACATCACCTAATATTCCCAAATCGTCACCCATTTAATACTGGGTAGGCATAACGTCGCTTAACTTTGGTGATCTAACGGAAACCGGAGTGTCCACGTGATTGTGCCGTCTTCGTATTTAAGCATATAAATAATGGCAGGGGCGCAATTTCTTTTATTTATCGCAGACATGTTGCCAGATAAGTCCGCAATGTTATTGAGGTGATGTGCGGGTTCGCCTTTAACTGGTTTATTATTTTTCTAGTGTCTCTTCGTGATAGTTTTGATGGGTGTCCATTCCGATCGTGTTGGATGCCTTTGTAAAGTGTTCGACACTTGATGGATGGCACCGTAATCTGTCTTCAGAAAAGTTTATAGTTTCCCCCAGATTGGTGATAAGTTGTTGGATATTAGTGCGTATGCCAGCTATTAGATATATTAGTTAAAACTATATAGCGTAGAGGAAAGTCATAAACAGGATTAGTCATAGACAAATGGCTCAATAGGGTTTGGCGGATGACCTTTCGATCAGTTGAGCCCTACGTGCGAACAAGTTTAGAGACAGAAGAAGACGAAGAAGAAGAAGAAGGAGAAGAAGAAAAAGAAAAAGAAAAAGTTGAAGAAGAGGAAGAAGAAAAAGAAAAAGAAAAAGTTGAAGAAGAAGAAAAAAAGAAGACGAAGAAGAAGAAGAAAAATAAAACGTTGAAGAAGAAGAAGAAGAAGAAGAAGAAGAAGAAGAAGAAGAAGAAAAATAAAGAAAAACTCAAATTCCTGAAAAAACCATCGGTCGTTTTAAACGAGAACTTAATGGCAAACGACTGTTGCGAGAACACAGACTGATTTGCCACGGTGATCGAAAGACGCGGAAATTAGTCTGATGAAATAGTATAGAAAACTAATTATTAATAGAAGTCATGGTAGGGTTAGGGTTATGGTTATGGTTAGAGTTAGGGTTAGGGTTAGGGTTAGGGTTAGGGTTTAGTTAGGGTAGGGTAGGGTAGGGTAGGGTAGGGTTAGGGTTAGGGTTAGGGTTAGGGTTGTGGTTGTGGTTGTGGTTGTGGTTATGGTTATGGTTAGTGTTAGTGTTAGGGTTAGGGTTAGGGTTAGTGTTAGGGTTAGGGTTAGGGTTAGGGTTAAGTTAGGGTAGGGTAGGGTAGGGTATGGTTAGGGTTAGGGTTAGGGTTAGGGTTAGGGTTGTGGTTGTGGTTATGGTTATGGTTAGTGTTAGGGTTAGGGTTAGGGTTAGGGTTAGAGTTAGGGTTAGGGTTAAGGTTAGGGTTAACGATGACGCGAACTGATGACCTGAGTGTGCGAAGTTCGAATCCAGTCGGTTCCATAACACCAATTTCACTTACGGATGTTGGCAACCTTCACGTGTTCCGTCCTGTACGTACTTCATAGACACAAGAAGTAATAGTATAGTTTCGGTTTCAGACAGACAGATACCAACTCTCCATTATTAATAGAAGTGATAGTATAGTTTCGGCTTCAGACAAACAAATACAAAACCCCCATTGTTAATAGATTAATACAGTATTTCCGGCAACACTAGAACCCGGGACGCCCAGTTCGTAGTCCGCACCGGTAACCACTTCATAACAAAGACTTTATACAATAATAATATGTTTTCAGCTAGTACAGCAGACCTACTTACTTACTTTCCTACGATGAATTAGTTAGGCATAAGGCCAGTTTTAATGAGTCTCACATTTATTTTAGCGATTCATTTATTTTAAACTCTCATTCTCGGGAAGATGGTAATTATTTAGCGGTCTTAGTGGCCTTACTAGTCGATGGTTTACCATCCATCTGCAAATAAGACAAACGCTTTCGTTTTGATCTGTGCCAACCAGACACTGGTCGGCGGTGTTTTAAAAACTGGGCGTGCATCCGGTCCTGTTCTTGTGTCACGCTTATTGTGGTAGGGAATCGAGGAAACAGCTACGAACGAGAGAATCAATTGAGTTGTTTTAACAGAAATGAAAAAAAAAACCGTATGTGTTTGTGGACGGAGAAACACATAACTCTCGCGATTGCTGATAATCTCGGAAAGATGTAATTCGCGCAGACAGCGAGAAGACAAAGACGGAAGTGTTGTTTTGATTGAAGTAGATATTCGGCCTATTATTGGCTTTGTTACTTTGATAAGAGTTGATTGAGGAGGTGATGAGGGGAGGAGGGGGAAGGAAATATATATATATATATATATATATATATATATATATATATATATATATATATATATATATATATATATATATAAGGGTAAACATCCACAGGATAGTATTGATTTACTCCTCTCCAGGAGTTAGGCACAAGGCCAGTTTTTATCTTACTCCCACAAGTAAGATGTGACACAAGGTCGGGTCGGGAAATTGCCTGGGCAGCACCGTCGGCATTCCCGGTAGTGGCGCCTCAGGCAGTAAGCAATAAACTTACTCCTCCCCAAAGAGGGGAGGCGAAGCCTAGGGAGGGTGGACCTCCTAGAACTACACAAGACAGACTCATAGACCGGCGTAAATCAAGACCCGAAGACGGGGTGCAGTATCCATCGGAACAGATACTACACTTTGATCTTAGCCAAAAGGCCAAGCACAACATCCAAAGAATTTCAACCGTGTTTATAAAAAGTGCTCAATATCAAATAGAACTTTTATATATGATTATTTTTATTTACACAGGCATGTACGAAATCTGCGACACTGACATGTTGATGTTATCGATCAACAGCTGTTATAAACTGAGATCTCATCTCACTGTGTAGAGTGGCGCCGCCCTATCGTCTCTATTTCGCACGGAAAAATAACGGTTGGATACTTTTACGACAGACCTCGTATATATATATATATATATATATATATATATATATATATATATATATATATATATATATATATATATGATTATTTTTATTTACGCAGACATGTACAAAATCTGCGACATTCGCATGTCGATGTTATCGATCAACAGCTGTTATAAACTGAGATAAGATCGGATTCTAACTTTGCCTGATGAGATTTCAGTTTCTAACAGCTGTTGATCGATAACATCGACATGCCAGTGTCGCAGATTTTGTACATTCCTGTGTAAATAAAAATAATCATATATATATATATATATATATATATATATATATATATATATATATATATATATATATATATATATATATATATATATATATATATAACTTCTTTAGTAATATAGTAGGAAAAATCCCAGCAGAGTGCTCGATTAATTGAGAATCAAAATTAAAAGCGTAATATTTATTTTTTGATAGAGAAAAATTAGTACAACATTAGTACCGTCGGTTTCGAGCTCAGAAGGACTTAACCATCCGTCCTTCTTCAGCTTATGTTTCAGAAATGTCAATTCACGTGTCACTCTCGTTTGTCTATGTAATTAGCTTTAGAGCAGGGGTTGGCAACCTCCGTCCCGCGGGCCACATCCGGCCCGCGAAGGCTTAGCGTCCGGCCCGCCACCCTGCTGTGCTTTATTATTGCAATCCGGCCCGCGGACTTCCCAGTAAAACTCATATCATTTTTTGACATAGAAACAAGTAGGTTTCAATTAAGATTTACAGTGGGATAAAAATATATAAATATCAGCGAGCGATGATGCATGTATATTTCATTTTTCTTTATCTATTAATTTCAAATCCTTGGCCTGAGATAAAAATAGAAAAAGAGAAAGAGAGAAGCAAAGAGGAAACGAGAGACGAGGAAAGAGCATGAAACATAGAACTTATGTGAGGTGTGTCAAAACGAATGCTGGATCAACTTGCTACTTCCCCCGTCATTATTTTTTATGATTCCAAAATGGCTCTTCGTCGGCGCCTTTTATAGCATCACATACAGAAGTCTCTTGGTAAAAAATATCAGATTTGTAGAGTGTTCAATGCAATTTTTGTACAATTTATTCATGTAAACAAAATATAGTAATTCTGAGATTTCGTTTTTCACTCCGGCCCGCTATCTCCTTCCAAAAGTCTCATCTGGCTCTCACTGAAAAGGTTGGCCGCCCCTGCTTTAGAGTGTTATGTATTTTTGTTTAACATTAGTTTTATGGAGGGTTAATAAGGTTTGAAAATAGGGGAAGTGAGATGTAACAGTTGAGATTTAAAAATATATCTATACAAAAACCATAAGTCAATGTTTATAAGGAGCGTATATTTGGCCGTTACTGTTTTGAGAGTTTATTATGTGTATTCTAGAGATTGTTAAGGAGAGAAAATAGGTTTAAGGATTATATTTATGAAGGTTAAAAAACACACATTAAATTCAAATTTAATGTCTGGATTAAAGGACTTTAAATCAATCCAAACGGAATTTAAACTAAGATTTAACCCGGGTTCAGTCTTGGCAACTAGTCATTCGGTCTAAGGGCAGTAACTCTACAGGGTTTTTGAATGATTCTGTATTCGGGATTTAACTAAGGTATAGTGAAGGCTTATGGGAGTAATAATATTGGTTTAATACTGATTAAGTCTGGTTTAGAGATAAGAGCAAGGATTAGGTCGGCAAGATTGAATCTGTTTAGGAAATATAGGAGGTTTAATATTTTTAACTAAGATATAGTAGAGACTTATGAGAGTAATAATAATGATGTGAAATGGGGGGGGATTATTATTGGGAAAGTTATTATTTCATATTTACGTGATGTAAATTATTATATTGAGCTCTTGGCCTTCGGGGCTTGATTTACGACGGTCTATGGGTCTGTTCTGTGTAGTTCTAGGAGGTCCACCCTCCCAGGCGTTGCCTCCCCTTAAAGAATGAAGAAGAAAGAAAAAAAAGCGATAAAAATGGAAGCGGAAAAAGACCCATATTAGCTAAAATCAACCTCCTGAAGATGGACGAGACGTCCGAAAGCGCTCGAGATTTGACCCAAACCATAACGATGGGTGCTATACTGCACCAGCTACTACCACACGATCGTAAAATCGCTCGAAGAGTCGAATGACTAACCAAGAAAATGTCAAAAAAGCAGAACTCCGTAGATTTTAATGAAGCCTGTCTTAAATATATATATATATATATATATATATATATATATATATATATATATATATATATATATATATATATATATATATAGAGAGAGAGAGAGAGAGAGAGAGAGAGAATAGATAGGGTTAGGGTGTGTTAAAAAAAGTAATAATCAGACGAGATATATTTCTTCTTCTTCTTTTTCCATTGTCTAAATTCGTCGAAATGAAGAAACGTTCCGTGAAAGTCGTTTGCAACGAAAGGTCATTGAAATTCCTAATTACAGACACAATAGACAATAGCAAATATTGAGAACAGGACCAACTTATATATGAAAAAAAAACAATTGCTCTTCAAATACAAGTGCGTGAGGGGGTAGGAGGCTGGGTTTTGTGGGGTGGAGAGGCACGCATAGGAATGCCACTCACGATTAGCTCGGCCCTATCTTTTAAGAACAGGAACAGCAGATCCGAGCGACGGGACCCACAGACGTCACGGACTGACCCCGAAAACAGAGACATTCTTTACTTTGGTATGCGTGTATCGGGTGGGAGTGGGACATTTTGGTACGATGTTTCTCGAACTCAAACAATCAATTAGTCGCTAGTTCTCGACACGAGTTATTATTATTGATCGCTCACTGGTAAAAACAGTTATTGTTCTCTGAAGTGACACGTCTTCACAGATTTCCAGTACTCCCCCCCTCCCGTTCATTTTCAACTAGCTTTACCTTCTCGCGCCAGCAGTTTACGATTCTGTTATCGCTGATAAAGGACAATTGTTTGAGCGAGAAAGTCGTCTTTGGCCCTTTATGCTAGGATCAAAATGCAGTATTATTAGAAGTTTTTTTTAACGCTGTAGTTTTTTTTTATCTGCCCTTTGATTGGATGAAAATCAACCAATCACAGGCCACCTTTCCTCACCACTGCCGA
>OY744518.1:220612659-220630159 GCA_963556195.1 Sepiola atlantica
CAACGAAAAGTCGTGAGAAAAATTTTTAAATAAATGAATTTTTCATTTATTAAATGTTGCACGATTGTTGATTTTCAAAAATATTTCATATATATATATATATATATATATATATATATATATATATATATATATATATAGTGGTGTACTAAAAGCGACCTTTTAGGAAAGGTAAAACCTATTGTGAAGAGTATCCTTTCCATTCTTCTTCATATATATATATATATATATATATATATATGAAGATATATATATATATATATATATATATATATATATATATATATATATATATATATATATATATATATATATATATATATATATATATATCTTCATATATATATATATATATATATCGTATATGTATTGGTTTCTGTAAATGAAAATCCGTAGAAACTCAAGTGTTTATAAAAAGTGCTCAATACCAAGTAGAGCTGTTTATAAGTATAAATTTTTATTTATACAAACATTATCGGTTACATATGTGCATACATGTTTCGGTTGCACTCTCCCAAGAAAGTCAACCTCATCAGACCGAGAATCTTTCAGGAATCATTCCTGAAAGATTCTCGGTCTGATGAGGTTGACTTTCTTGGGAGAGTGCAACCGAAACATGTATGCACATATGTAACCGATAATGTTTGTATAAATAAAAATTTATACTTATATATATATATATATATATATATATATATATATATATATATATATATATCTTCATATATATATATATATATATATATATATATATGAAGAAGAATGGAAAGGATACTCTTCACAATAGGTTTTATTATTGTTTATCAGCCCCCCTTCCCACAAGGGCTGGGCACTCTCGAGTAGCTTTAATAACAAGCAGTACTAATAGCTATATGCGAGATCCGAACACCGGTTCGAAGGTCACTCTGAGCTGCCTGGTAAATGACGGCCACGTGTCGATATTTACAGTTAAAGTTATTCTGCATTTACTAATTAATTTGCGATGGCCCTTTGATTAAGATCACCGACTACGAATCAGTGGCGATTTGTGTTCGGGGTTCGCGCCCACCGACCGTTGAAAATTAGTTCCTAGACTGAAGATTGCGTTAGCATGAAACATCGATGTCTCTAGGTATTTAAATATTTAATATTTATTTAAAAAATATTATTGTATATATATATATATATGAAACAATTTGGCATTGTTCATATTTATTTAGCTGGTGCAAAAATCGAATTAAGAACGGCTATTAAAAAGGAAGAGGAAAATATGTTTCATACAAATAAACGCGAAAATACTTCCATTGCGCAGGACAAGATGGCGACTGTAATAATCTTCACAGCGATGCGCGTAGCTGGTAACAGGCACAAAGGAAGTCTTTATAAATTGACCAGTAACCGCCCACGCGGGTTTTCTCGAATGTTTCTTTACTGCACGTCAACTTATCTGAAACAAATCTGTTTTACTTTTGTGATAATCGAGATGAACGCCTAGCGATTTCGAAGCGCTCGCGATAATTTTCTAGTCGAGCGGCCATTTGCAAGATGGACAAGGCGCATACTCAGAGTTGTGTTTTTTTTTTGTAGGTGTTAATAGTTTTAAAATAAGACAGACGAAAACACCGCTTATCCTTTCATGCTGGCCCCGTTTTGTCGGGGTAAGCTATGGTTCTGTTCAGATCTAAATAGTACACCCTCCAAGGCTTCGCCTCTTCTCTCTAATAAAGGGGTTAGGGTAAAGTTATATTAAAGTAATCTATTTTTTTAAGGATCGGTTTGCACACCTGGGCGTCAATAATATGTAAGTGCATGGTACAATCCTAAGCTATCGGACCTTTTGTGAATTATGGAATATGTATTCTAGGCAACAGTGGGAATAACGTGGATACATTATTTTGTTTTTGTGGTTGTAAAGGAGTGCCAACGAAACTATACCATCCTCCCAGAAAAAAACACAATACAATTAAAAACTAATGCTATATATACTAAAGGTATATATGTGTATGTGTGTATGTGTGTATGTATATATATATATATATATATATATATATATATATATATATATATATATATATATGTATATACATATTTATTTATTTATCTTTTATTTTTTGATGTGTTGATGTTTTTTATATTTATAATATAAAACTAAAAATAATACATTAATCACTTAAATAATAGTGTCATGGATTCGTCCAAACCATGGCCATCCCTACTACAGGCCAGGCAATCGTGCAACTGGGGTCTTTTACTGGGGGCCATGTGAATTTTCTTAAATATTCGATGTAGAAGTTGCAAACAAAGGTAAAATTCCTCTGTGAGATTAGTTTGATGTTTTTATGTGTTTTACATACCAAATAATAAGAACCACAATGAGCTAATTGATAAATTTTACAATTATTGACAAATTCCTATAAATGAAGAGACAGGTAATTTTGAATAAACAGAGGCAAATGCATATTTCAATGAAGAATTTTTATTTCAATGCTGGAGTTTTTTTAGAGAATTTGTACTTATGTAAAAAGATCATTACTTGTATATTGTGGTTAAAAAGAAAAAAAGGATCCGCACCAGTTGATGATATCAAGCAGAGAAACTGTTCAAATGTGATATGTGTTTTACTAACCAAAAACTTAAACTGTCCTCATTTTGATTGTTTCAAACACAACATTTTGGCTATAGTCTTCATTTCACATCATAAAATAATTCAAAAATAAAGTTCAAACTAAAATTTCAGCATCCAAATCCCTAGTGTGGTCTCGTAGTCGATTAATCTAAGCAAACAAATTCACTGAAAATGGAAGATGGAATTAAAAAAAAATAAACAGATTCACTGAAATGGAAGATGAAATGTGATAATACAATGCCCATAGATTAAATAGAAGGTTTAATTAAACATCTATAGGTTATCCTATAAAATGGACAGGGTTCACAGCAATGAGTTACGATAACCAGAATGTTATGGCAAAATAAGGAGGACACTACTTACAAACATTTCTAAGGAAAGTTATTCACCTCAAAATCTGAAAGTAGTAATTAAAACTTCTTATTTTAATGCCTCACTAATGACTTGTTATCATCAAGAATCCACCCCAAAGAGTATTCTTTCTTTTTGCGGTATAGAAAAGAGAAAAGGCACTCCCCGGATCCCCATGCTCCACTATAAAAGAAAAACTCAAAAGTTAAAAAAATCATTTTATTCTTCAAAAAGTTTGTACACAATGGTATTGCAGAAACAGTGAGTCCTGTGTTTCTAATGATCAATTACCTTTTCTAACTGATTATAAAGCACAAACAACAAACTCCTGTATTTAAAAAGAAAGTGAGTTTACCTTTTACAATAAATTAGAAAAAAAGCTTTGACATATATATTCGCACCATATCACAGAATCAACGAGTCCTTTGTTTCTAATGATCAATTATTTTTCACTGATCAACAAATATTTTTACTGATGAAAATTTAGAAATAAAAGCTTCAACATCCATATTTATACCATACTGCAAAATGAACAAACAGATTAATTCAATAAGAAAACTATTTTGACTTCAACATGTATTTTACACCAGGCTCTTACAGAAATAATTAGTTTCTTTGTTCTTACAGATCAATAATTATTTATAATTGATCAGACTGCTAAAATTTCAAGATAATTTCAAAACCTTTAGTGCTGGTTCTTTACTTGACTTGGGAGACTGAAACAAACAATAATTCTTGAAAAATATATTTGATAATATAATTCCATGCACTCTCTTTGTATTGAAATGATACATTTCAGACACCAACATGAAAATTTTTGTTAAAGAATTTCTGCAAACCTTTGATTTGACAGCATTGAACATTATGAAACAGAAAAACACCCACTGAACAGTGGTATCCAGTGGAACTTTTAAATCATCACAATCTATTTCTTTCAAAACACTTCCATACTCATGATAATAAAAAGCAGTATCATTGAATATTTCCTCCTCTGTAAGACAATCTTTTCGTGTGACACATATCACATTTGAACAAACTGTTTCTCTGTTTGATATCATCAACTGGTGCGGATCCTTTTTTTTCTTTTTAACCACAATATACAAGTAATAATCTTTTGACATAAGTACAAATTCTCTAAAAAAACTCCAACATTGAAATAAAAATTCTTCATTGAAATATGCATTTGCCTTTGTTTATTCAAAATTACCTGTCTCTTCATTTATAGGAATTTGTCAATAATTGTAAAATTTATCAATTAGCTCATTGTGGTTCTTATTATTTGGTATGTAAAACACATAAAAACATCAAACTAATCTCACAGAGGAATTTTACCTTTGTTTGCAACTTCTATATCGAATATTTAAGAAAATTCACATGGCCCCCAGTAAAAGACCCCAGTTGCACGATTGCCTGGCCTGTAGTAGGGATGGCCATGGTCCAAACACTTTAAAATGCAGCAACATTTTTGTAAGTAACGGATAAATTTTATTAGACAGACAAACAGCGCAGGTAAAGAATTTTTTTTTTTTTTTTTTTGTGTCTTAAATAACTAATATAAGTTAGCAAAACATTTATATAGAACAAAACGTAAATTTAGTATAAGGAACGTTTATGTTTTTGTCTTTTAAGGGAAGTGGGGTCTGATCAACTCTGCTGGGAAGCCATGAAATTAAATACTGTCTTGTTTTTAAATTCCCGAAACAGTTTTTCATGGTAAACAACTGATGATCCCTTAAAATAGTGTTAGAAACTAACTAATATAATAACTGTAAAAAATAAATTGACTTACATGAGTGATTTTCCACTGGAAGACTTGAGACTATAAGTTTTATTTATTTATTTATTTATTTTTTTTATATATATAGTTTTAATGGTTGAGAAACTTCCGAAACTATATATATATATATATATATATATGTGTGTGTGTGTGTGTGTGTGTGTGTGTATAATAAACAATAATAGATAATAAACAATAACAAATATGTATTATTTGTTGCTCCTATAAAAAGTAGAGCACTGTAAGTGTAGTATTAACACAGTATGACGTCACTAGCTTTAAATGCATCGTTCCTTTCATTAAAAAAAGTCGAACGCTCTAGACGTCAAAAAAAATTATCATCGTTTATTCGCTGTTCAAAATTGGCCGAGTGGTTAAGGCGTCGGATTTGAGTTGCAAAATACTCGTAATCCGGGGTTTCGAATCGCATGACCGGTAGTGAATAGTAATATCTCTATGCTGATGAGTCCCGATTATAACGAACGAAACGTATACGTACATAGATAATAAACCATAACATATATATATATATATATATATATATATATATATATATATATATATATATATATATATATATATATATATATCATCTTGATAGTACTCCTTTGTCACTGTTTGTCCTTCCGGTGCGTATTCGTGATGCACAATTGCACGAATATCAAAGAGGACAGTCAGCATCACCTTGATTTTGCTTCGCACCTGTCGCGCTTTTTTTGGTCTTAGAGACTCGGGATGTTTTTTGTACACTCATGATTCATCTCGTTATCACGGAGTTCAGAAACCCAGGATCAGTGTTGGCGGTTACCAGCAGGTCCTGTGCAACTTGAAAGCGGGTGTCCTTTTGTTTCTGCAACAACAACGACAACTTGTGCACAACTTTTGAAGCCACATTTCGCACCCTCTCAACAACAGCTGCACTTCGAGCAGTTTGGGCATGTCAAAACCCTGGTCACTCTCCTCTGATGTGCGGCCATTTTTGAATCGGTTGAACCACTCCTTAATTTGTGTTACACCCATCGGCATCTTCTCATGACACCTGATGAATCTTACAAATTGTCTTGCTTTGAAAATCATCAAGCTTTTGACAAAATTTGATGCAGTACCTTTGCTCAACACGTTTAGACATCTTGAGAGAACCGGTAATCCGACGAACACGGTGTGTAGCACCTCACTCAGCGACCGACAGGCAGCGACTAACACGCAGGAAAGCGGTAAAAAAAATCTACACATTCGCATGAAGGTGTCTTCATTCACAGTGTAGAGTAGCGGCGCTCTATCGTCCTTATTTCGCACGGAAGATTATTTTTATTTGCACAGACATGTACAAAATCTGCGACACTGGCATGTCGATGTTATCGTTCAACAGCTATTATAAACTGAGATCTCATCAGGCAGAGTTAGAATCCGATCTTACCCTTAGATCATATTTGGTCCTTTCCAAATATGATCTAAGGTTAAGATCGGATTCTAACTCTGCCTGATGAGATCTCAGTTTATAATAGCTGTTGAACGATAACATCGACATGCCAGTGTCTCAGATTTTGTACATGTCTGTGCAAATAAAAATAATCATATATCAAAGCTCTATTTGATATTGAGCACTTTTTATAAACCCGGTTAAAATTATTTCGATTACTACCCTGTGGATGTTTTAACTGAATTATTATTATTATTATTATTATTATTATTATTATTATTATTATTATTATTATTATTATTATTATTATTATTATTATTATTAATATATATATATATATATATATATATATATTTTTATAAAATATTTCGAAAACCTTGCACAACGCAGATTATTTGTTTTTAAAATAAATTATTTATTCATCTCAAAAACATTTTTTTTTTATAAACTTGAGCACTTTCGGTAAATCTACCATCTTCAGAAGAATATTTCTTCTTTTTCTTTTTTTTTCTTTTTTTCTCTTGGTTGAGACATTCTCGTGGCCAAGTTGAAAATCCGTCTAGGTGTTTTAACGAAGTGAAAAAGTGTTGATATGGCTGTGTGTCACGTGGTCGGCGTGGAAGGATACTTTGAAAAGTCACACAATTTGAAGCGTTGGGTGGGTGGCAATAATAAAGATATTTTTTTAATAAAATATTTCGAAAACCTTGCACAACGCAGATTATTTGTTTTTAAAATAAATTATTTATTCATCTCAAAATCATTTTTTTTTTATAAACATGAGTACTTTCAGTAAATCTACCATCTTCAGAAGAATATTTCTTCTTTTTCTTTTTTTTCTTTTTTTCTCTTGGTTGAGACATTCTCGTGGCCAATATATATATATATATATATATATATATATATATATATATATATATATATATATATATATATATATATATATATAAAGTGTGTTGTTAGCTATTGACACAGGCTAGATGCTCAGTAATGTAGGAAAATGGCGGAGGTCCACCCTCTCTAAGTGCGGTATTTTTTTTTCATTTGTTAACCCAGCAATTAAATCGTGACACATCAAAGCCATTTTAAAAATTCTCTAAATATTTTCTTTCACTTTTGATTTGCGTTTTCGTGTCTGAAGATTTTGAAAAAGAAGAAAAAAGAACAAAAAGAACAAAAAGAACATAAAGAACACGCGTAGCACGTGACAAAAAAAAACAAATCTGTTACGTATTTAATTAGCAATCGTTTTGTGAAGTTCAAAGGGAAGAAGAAGAAGAAGAAGAAGAAGAAGAAGAAGAAGAAGAAAAAGAAAAAAGAAAAAGAAGAAGAAGAGGAAGATAAAGAAAAAAGAAGAAGAAGAACAAGAAGAAAAAGAAGAAGAACAAGAACAAGAAGAGGAGGAGGAGAAGAAGAGGATAAGGAAGAAGAAGAAGAAGAAGAAGAAGAAGAAGAAGAAGAAAAAGAGGAAGAGGAAGAGGAAGAAGAAGAAGAAGAAGAAGAAGAAGAAGAAGAAGAAGAAGAAATCTCTTCATCGCAGATAAATGAAATAGATCGATGCGAACATAAAAAAGATGGCGGAAATTGGCGATCTTTAAAAGATTTTGGCGCGAATGTAACAGACAACGTGTCTACCCTCTCGTATTTTGTGCTTTTATGCAACTTTTGTGCTTTTATGCAACTAAAGAAAATATTTGATAAATGTTTGATAAATGTACTGCTCTCAGCCGCCGCCGCCGCCCTGATCTGCAATATTGTTCCAGTTGAACTGAATTGCTCTGACTCCTTGAGGAAACACCTTGCATAGTTTTAATAAGCTCCTAGGAATGACTTTCACTCCAGATGGGAAATGGAAGACTTATGTCAAATCTGCTGCTGAGGTAATGTTACGTTCAATTACAACTCAGAAAAATGAAGAAAGTACAAAGTAAAACCTTTAACAGATTTATTTAACAAACACTGATTAATTTAAAATATAGAAAAACCGCTGAACGTGAGATGCTTGTTTGATTGTGAGACCGTTCTGTTTAATTTTCACTGTTCGGCAGACGACCTCTTTAATCCAAGGGCGATAATTCTTACTTTTAATCCAAGGGAAGTAACTCGATTTTGTTATGTTAGGTTGCCCTAACATGTTACTAGTAAAATAGTTGCATCATTCATAAGGATGAAAGGTTCTTCTCTTCACGAAGTCTAAATATCGTCCGTAACGCATATTTATATTTATCAACAGTTCAAAGGCAATATTCACTTATCAGTTTGTATATCTTTTTAACCGACAAGACACCATATCTTTCTTAACTATTTTTGTTTTTTATTAAATCATCTTTTTTTCTCTACTATCTTCTTTCCACGTCATTTCACACCCAACTCGACTGTCCACAATGTAGCGCGTAAAAAACCAAGTGTCGTCTGCTCCTTCCAATTTTTTTTCTTCTCCCCCTCTCTTTACCTTCTCTTCTTCTTCACACCATGACACTCAATTTCTCCCCCTCCTGCTACTGTTCTATTAAACCAACCCCCAGCGAGCGACAAGGAAAAAAAGAAGAAAGAAAACAACCAAGCAGTTAGCCTTCCGTCCCTCTGCCCGTTGACGTTAAGAAAGACAGAGAGAAAGAAGCAGTCAGTCTGATATTCTGTTTGTCTTGCTATCCCCAGTAAGCCTTGTGACACGCGATCGCGCTCGTTTTTGTTTATATTCACAGTTCTTTTTGTTTTTGTTGTTTTTCTTATTCTATTACTACGCCGTTTCAACCTCAATTCACTCACATTCCTATGTTTAAATTAATATTTACGTGCATGTTTTGAAATATTTCTGTGCAAGCTCACTACGCCACACAACCGACTAGATATGTCCACTTAAATATACTTTAATTCTCTTCTTCGGCCGAACAGTCATCTTCCACACTGATGATTACTAAAAAAGGATTAAACAGATATGTATGTGGATAAGAATTTTTTAAATATTTATCATAATATTGTTTACGGTCCTCCTAAATGCAGGATGGGCCTTTAGGGGAAGTAAAAATAGGCTGCCGAAGTATTGCTTAAAAGCGATGTTCCGTCAAATTACATTGTTAGACACTATTGTAATAGTATACTATCCATCTATCTATCTATCTATCTATCTATATATATATATATATATATATATATATATATATATATATATATATATATATATATATATATATATATATATATATATATATATATATATTTGATCCATATATATATATATATATATGAAGCACTCCAACAAAAGATATAAGCGTCAACTAATATCTTATAATTAGTTAAACATCCGGATAAAAACTGAAGCTCAATATACTGGATAGAGCATTAATATTATAAAATGAAATGAATTCTTTTCACTTCAATTCAATTCAAATTGAATACTTTTCACTTCATCGATTATTGCCACATTTCGCGACTGGATAACTTTGTCAGCTCCTCATTTTCTCGTATTTGGACTGCTATTTATAACTTGGAGTAATCCTCGGTCAACCCTCTGAATGTCTTTCCTGATTATGTTTTTCAATTTGTATGACCTGGATGGATTGTATAGATTCAACAAAAAAGTATGTTTTTGGGTTGATATATTTGATGTTATGTATTTTTATGTGTTTGTGTATATAATTTTATATATTTTCAAAGCGTAATTTTATTACCGGTAGTAGTATAACTGCGGTAATGGTCCTCTGAAGAGAAGAATTATCTTTGAAAACTCATGAGCTAAGGACTTAAGGATACTTTGCTTGAACTTTGAATTCTAATAAAATTGGATTGACACCTTATTTTATTACTTCATTTTATATTATAATAACATATATATATATATATATATATATATATATATATATATATATATATATATATATATAAAATATGAAACTAAAAGAGGATAGAAATGGTTTAAGCTCAATATACGAGATAGAACAATTATAAAAGATAAATGAAAGAAGAGAGATTAATATTTACGAATGACAAATCTATTTAAACTTCGATTGTTCAATGCAAGGTGTACTCAGTAAAAACATGTTTATTTTTCTTTCCTTAAGCCAAGGCTTTTCAAAGATTAAAGTCTTATCATCAGGGGAATTGCATACGGACTCCATATTCTTTACACACATACTCGCCATTACTTTATATTTTTTCAAATTTTGAATTTTGGCTTTTCCACTGCCAACTTATCCATCTATGTAATAGATATATATATATGGTTACTCTCACCCTTCCTTTCTCATATATATATATATATATATATATATATATATGTAAAGGAGTAAGGCTACCAACATTTGTAGAATGTTTTTTTCAACATTTATTTATTATTTTGTTGTTTTTTTCAACATTTATTTATTATTTTGTTGTTTTACCATTTTATGATTCCATATATAACGCGTTTCAAGCGGTGGACCGCTTTCATCAGATGTGAAAATCCATTTGAAGAAATGTCTTTCGATTCGAGCAAATGTTGTTTCATTTGAGGAATTTGTTATTGTTTTTGCGCATGCGTGGGTTTGCGGGTGTGTGGGTATCTTTGATAAATAATAAATAAATGTTGAAAAAAACAACAAAATAATAAATAAATGTTGAAAAAAACATTCTACAAATGTTGGTAGCCTTACTCCTTTACATATATACTTTTCTCTCGTTGGAACTGCACTAATACTGCACTACCCTCTTTTATATATATATATATATATATATATATATATATATATATATATATATATATATATATATATATATATATATATATATGTATATATATATATGATAAAGAATGGAAAAAGTGTTCCGACGTAATGGAAATTGAAAAAGGAAATAAAAAAATATTATTTATGCATTCATCAACGTTTCGTCTTTATTATAAGACTTCCATATGATGATTGTCTGAAGAAAAAGCAAACACAACTACCAAATGTTTGAAACAAGATGTGGTGGCGAGGGTGGGCTTACAGTTGGGGCCGCTTATGAAAAAAATAAATTATGTGATGCAAATAGCGAATCGGCGGCTAAATTTACACAAGCAGTTAGAGTGATCAACGAACGTATTCGGATCGTGCATGCAGCTATTAGTACTGCTTGTTATTAAAGTCATTCAGAGTGCCCGGCCTTTGGTGAAGGGAGCTAATAATAATATTTATAAATATTATATATAGATATAGATAGATAGATAGATGGATATAGAAAGAGAGAGGGAGAGATAGAGAGATAGAGATAGATATATAAGTACATAGACAATGCATAAATTTCCCCAATAATCAAATGTAGAAATAATTCAGCTTCAATTTCACTAATATATACATAATAATAATAATAATAATAATAATAATAATAATAATAATAATAATAATAATAGTAATAATAATATACTTCCCTTTAAGACTACCGTGTGATATGGTAATTTGAATATCAAATAACATTAAATATAACAATAATAATAATAATACTATCCAAACACTACACCCAAGAACCATTCTGCGATATGGTAGCTAACAATAAAATTATATAGGAATAAAAGTTGCATTAAAATAGCTTAAGTACCTATGGTACCAGATAGGCAAATAGATAAGAGGAAGGAAACCTAGTTATACATATCTAAATACCCAATATATAGTCTAAAGAAGCTTTTAGTCTGTTAAAACAAAGAAAGAAAATGCAGTTTAAATTCATAGGATACTAACTAAATCCAAAATATTGCAGACTTAGCATCTGCATAAGCTGACGTACCGCTGAAAATTCACAAATAATATATATATATATATATATATATATATATATATATATATATATAATTTAATTTCTTACATTTAATTTTTTTAAATTTATATATATATATATATATATATATATATATATATATATATATATATATATATATATATATATATATAGAGAGAGAGAGAGAGAGAGAGAGAGAGAGGGCAGTGCAGTTCCAACGAGAGAAAAGTATATATGTAAAGGAGTAAGGCTATCAACATTTTTAAAAGTTTCTTTCAACATTTATTTATTATTTTGTTATTTATCATTTTATAATGATGTTGGTAGCCTTACTCCTTTACACACACACACACACACACACACACACACACACACACACACACACACATATATATATATATATATATATATATATATATATATATATATATATATATATATATATATATATATATATATATATTATGTTTCGGAATTTTTTAGATGAAGGTTTATAATTTGTAGAATTTGGTATATTCGGATGTAACCTCCGACCTTCTTCAGGGGTACCTTGTCGAACTCGACAATCTTTCTGTCGGACCCGTGGATATAGTACAAAGTAAAATTCAGTCATCTGAAGATTGAAGGTTCAATCCTCAGTGCGGGCGATACGAAGAATTGCGAATTACTGGAGACTTCTTCCCAGTCATGGCAGATTCCGTTCAGATTCCCGAATTCGACAGAAAGATTCCCGAGTTCGAAAAGGTACACATGAAGAAGGTCGGGGGTTACATCGGCCGAAACGTTGTGATAAAACACCCAAGATGAGAAGAGTAGTCCGAATATGCCAAATTCTACACACACACACACACACACACACATATATATATATATATATATATATATATATATATATATATATATATATATATATATATATATATATATATATATATATATATAAACCATTGCATCTATCGTTATTTATTGCTTTTATTTTTCACGCACTTGCAACTATGTCAGTGACAATACGACGCCGCGTTAAAAATCGCAGACGCAGCGAAGTTAAGCGCAGAAGAATCGATGGATGGCAGAAACATGAGTCGAAATGGCGGCGGCGGCGGCGGCGGATGGATGGAGATGCTGGTGGCAGCGTTTTCGAAAAGTTGCCGCCAAAGACGACTGATCGTCAATCGACGAAAGAGGGTAGGTAGGGGGTGGGAGAGGGGAGGGGCGCAAGTTGCGGCGTCAGCAAACCCGAGCAGAGCATACGTTCAAGGCGGCGGCAAGCGCGCGGCTCGCCTTTGATGTTCGCTTGAACATTTTCGAAGATGAAGCGGCTGGCAGTGATGGTTTAAGAAGAACGCGTTTGAAGGGGGCCGGGGTGGGGGGGCGCTATTATTATTATTATTATTATTATTATTATTATTATTATTATTATTACAATCGATATTGTTAAGTCGAATGACGGATAGTTGAGGGGGGAGGGCTGGATACCCTATCCGCATTTGAACGTTCATTCTTGTATATTTACGGATGGACAAAATATCTATAATTTTTCTCAGTCACTCCTGAATGCTAGACAAGTCTGTCTGTCTGTCTGTCTGTCTGTCTGTCTGTCTGTCTGTCTGTCTGTCTGTCTGTTATTCTGTCTGTCTGTCCTGGCGAATTTTTGTAAACGTAAGAGAGAGAGAGAGAGAGAGAGAAAGAGAGAGAGAGAGGGGGGGGGCTCGAGTAATTACTATTTAATTAATTAATTTTTTCAAGTCGGCGTTCATAAGATTTGTATACATTTAGAATTACGTTGGGAAATTATTAATTAATTTATATTAGATAACATTACATAACATTAAAAATATATAAACGAAATGTCAAGACGAGACTGCGATTAGAACAGAGAAAGCGTTAAGAATCTTACTTAAAGTATTTATTAACCTCCTCTCCAGGAGGTTAGGCACAAGGCCAGTTTTATCTTACTCCCACAAGTAAGATGTGACCCAAGGTCGGGTCGGGAAAGTGGGGTTTGAAAAGCCAGCGCCCGGGGGGTGAGCACTCTGGCCATTAAAAATTGCCTGGGCAGCCCCGTCGACATTCCCCGTTAGGGTGGCCTCAGGCAGTAAGCAATAAACTTACTCCTCCCCAAAGAGGGGAGACGAAACCTGGGAGGGTGGACCTCCTAGAACTGCACAGGACAGGCCCATAGACCGGCGTAAATCAAGCCCCAAAGGCCAACACAATACCAGTCTATGGGGTGCAGTATCCATCGGAACAGATACTACACTTTGATCTTAGCCAAAAGGCCAAGCAGCTTCTTTATATATTCTTACAAAAACACGCTGAGACACCGGACGAGTTTTGCAATTTACATAATTCATTTCTTTTAATACTTACCACAAGCGTTTATTTGTGAAAGTAAGACTTTTATAGTTACGGATGGCCAAACTGACCCATATTTATCGGGTCATTTGGTATAATAATAATAAAAGTGTTCGAAGGGTTGGACACAAGGTCAGTTTTTAATGTGGGGGAACCCCGGCTCCTTCAAGAAAGGGGTACTCTGGATTGAGAGAAAAGTAAAAATTGCCTCAGTCTGACTAAGGACAGAAAAGATAAAGTGTCGTATCAGAACAGATGCTACACTTTGATTCTAACCAAACCAGTCAAGCGTCAAAATAACCAAATACCAAAAAAATGTTACTTGGTGCCTTTTTGCGAAACACTTTGCATTATAACGTGAGAATTGAGGGTAAGTTGAGTCATCCAGCGAAAGGGGTGGTGCTCTCCCCTACATCACGGTATAATAGGCAATGAAAGGGAGGTGACGGTGCCTAAGTGGGAAACGACACGAAATTACAACCCGGGTGTGCCAAGTTCGAATCCAGATCGTTCCACAGAAACATTTTCACTTAGGATGTTGGCAACCTTCACGTGGTCACTCCCGTAAGTATCTGATGTCTTTCTAGAAATAATTCTAACTGGAAAGATATCGGGGAAACCAATGCCAATCATCTGATTCATACGAAATGATGAATGAGCCAATGAAAAAGGGGAACACATCGGGTCGCCCTCGACTATGGTCGAGCCATATTCCACAAGGTTGGACTTTTCATTTGTGTCCATTTTTGACAAGGGGAATGATTTCCCGAAATATCAAATGATTTCTAATCATCATCCGGACATAAAACACAGCTTACTCCAGACTTGCTGTTTATGTAAGATTGAAAAGAAAAATAAATAGATAGTTTTAAGTCCTCTCCTTCGCTTGTTTATTTTTGTTCTTTCCAGCTTCTCATCAATCCGGCTCTCTGCATTGCTTTGAGCCTTCTTAATACATTTATTACAATTCTCATCAATGCTTCAAACAAACTACCATTCATTCTCTCTCTCTCTCTTTCTCTCTCTCTCTCTCTCTCTCTCTCTCTCTCTCTCTCTCTATATATATATATATATATATATATATATATATATAGTAAGCAATCAAAATATATATGGCAATCAAGCTACACAGAGGCTCCCGTGTTTCATCCCCGGGGGGAATCGTCAGGCTAAATGCCTCTGTGTAGCTTGATTGCCATATATATTTTGATTGCTTACTACCTAGCTCTACTTACGTATCGAGCACTGTTGAAGTAAATACTGAAAACTGATACATAAAAAATTATATCTCCTTATAATATTTTATGTGGATACATGAAGTACTAATATATATATATATATATATATATTAATTATTTAAATACCTACAGACATCGATGTTTCATGCTAACGCAATCTTCAGTGCAGGAACTAATTCTCAACGGTCGGTGGGCGCGAACCCCAGCCACAAATCGCCACTGATTCGTAGTCGAGGATCTTATCCATCGGCCATAGCCAATTAGTTAGTAAATATAGAGGAATTTCAAATGTAAATAGCGAGTCGGCGGCTATGTACCAGGCAGTATAGAGTGATCTACGAAACGGCGTTCGGATCGTGCATATAGCTATTTGTACTGCTTGTTATTAAAGCTACTCGAGAGTGCCCAGCCTTATATATATATATATATATATATATATATATATATATATATATATATATATATATATATATATATATATATATATATTCTCATTCGTTCAGTTTAACGATACGACACTAGCAGTGCCAATGTTGATATCGATGTAGAATGTCGGCTGCAAATAAACACCTCTCGCACCTGCCAGTATTCTATATCTCTATAAAGCCACAATTCGTTCATGCATGGAATACTATTTCTATATATAGGCTGGTGCACCAATCACTATCCCCTCCCTCTTGGAGAGGGCGCAAAAATAAATTTCTAACCTAATAGGTCCAGCACTGTCTGCCAATCTCCAGCCCCTGTCGCACCGCTGTAGTGTTACATCCTTGTGCTTGTTTAAGAAGAATGTGCTCTGATTAATGTATTGAACTTGGACCCCCTCAACGAAAATACTTCCGATTTACCCGACTAGCTGCAAAATCCCACCCCTTCACTATAGATGCTGGAAGATTTTCCACTCTGATAGCTTTTTTCCTCGGACAGCTTTCCTTTGGATTTCTCTTCCTGCTCCCTGTTTCTCTTACCATGCCAACATGCATAAATTCAAATGTAATGTGAACAAACATATGGCTGCCAAACTCACCACCCAGATTACCCCCTACCTATAAATCTGACGCCTATCACAGTAGCCCCGTACGCAGTGAGATACTTTCTGAAGCGGTAGAATGATGACACCACCTTTCCAGCGACATTAGCAACAGATTGAATATGTACGTCTGCCATTTCAGGTATGAAGTGTAGTTCGGCCCTAGAATCTTATAAACATAGGGGGATTCCTTAAGAAGAGAGCCATTCATTTCAATTGGGAAAAGGTGAGGACCCGAGCGTTGCTAGAAAAGTACATAAAAAGTTCTTAATTTGGTTTCAAGATGGCGGACCTCTGAGGGTCGCACGTGAGTTTAAAGTTTTCCTTTTGAACGTTTTTGTCTATCATGTCAAAATACGTTGTATATTTTTGCAAGAACTCTTTATGTACTTTTCTGACGAACTTGAGGTGAAAAGATCCATGATTGGCATAATAATCTTGTTTGGTCTACGATTCGAAAAAAAATTTGCACTGAAATGTATTTGTTTTGAAAAATTCTTTGTAAGAAATGTTTTTAAAATCTAGGTTTTTTGAATGTAATTGAACTTTGCTTACTTATGCATATATATATATATATAAAAAATGTTTAAAAAAATTTTTTCTTCCTATATAGCAAATCTTACTTGATTAGGCAAGACTTCAACACTGTGATGTAATGTGTGTGACCGTATTCCATGATATATTTCGAGGAAGACCTCTTTGTCAAATGGTAGATGTTTCAAATTTCAAAAAAAGGTTTTTGGAAAAATATATAAAATCACTTGTTTTTATCGTACTTTTCAACGTCGACATATTTCCATTTCTTGCATTGTGATAGCCTTCTTTCTCTCTCTCTCTCTCTCTCTCTCTCTCTCTCTCGCTCTCTCTCTCTCTCTCTCTCTCTCTCTCTCTCTCTCTCTATATATATATATGTATATATATATATATATATATATATAATATTTGGTGTTATTTACTGATAAAATACAAATCTAACGCAGTGTGTACGCAGCTT
>OY744518.1:220642659-220647659 GCA_963556195.1 Sepiola atlantica
AGGGTAAGGGTAAGGGTAAGGGTAAGGGTAAGAGTTAGGGTAAGGGTAAGGGTAAGGGTAAGGGTAAGGGTAAGGGTAAGAGTTAGGGTAAGGGTTAGGGTAAGGGTAAGGGTAAGGGTAAGGGTAAGGGTAAGGGTAAGAGTTAGGGTAAGGGTAAGGGTAAGGGTAAGGGTAAGGGTAAGGGTAAGAGTTAGGGTAAGAGTTAGGGTAAGGGTAAGGGTAAGGGTAAGAGTTAGGGTAAGGGTTAGGGTTAGGGTAAGGTTAAGGGTAAGAGTTAGGGTAAGGGTTAGGGTTAGGGTAAGGGTAAGGGTAAGGGTAAGGGTAAGGGTAAGGGTTAGGGTAAGGGTAAGGGTAAGGGTAAGGGTAAGAGTTAGGGTAAGGGTTAGGGTTAGGGTAAGGGTAAGAGTTAGGGTAAGGATTAGGGTTAGGGTAAGGGTAAGGGTAAGGGTAAGGGTAAGGGTAAGGGTAAGGGTAAGTGTAAGGGTAAGAGTTAGGGTAAGGGTAAGGGTAAGGGTAAGGGTAAGGGTAAGGGTAAGAGTTAGGGTAAAGGTTAGGGTAAGGGTAAGGGTAAGGGTAAGGGTAAGGGTAAGGGTAAGAGTTAGGGTAAGGGTTAGGGTAAGGGTAAGGGTAAGGGTAAGGGTAAGAGTTAGGGTAAGGGTAAGGGTAAGGGTAAGGGTAAGGGTAAGGGTAAGAGTTAGGGTAAGGGTAAGGGTAAGGGTAAGAGTTAGGGTAAGGATTAGGGTAAGGGTAAGGGTAAGGGTAAGGGTAAGGGTAAGGGTAAGGGTAAGAGTTAGGGTAAGGGTAAGGGTAAGGGTAAGAGTTAGGGTAAGGGTTAGGGTAAGGGTAAGGGTAAGGGTAAGGGTAAGGGTAAGGGTAAGAGTTAGAGTAAGGGTAAGGGTAAGGGTAAGGGTAAGGGTAAGGGTAAGAGTTAGGGTAAGGGTTAGGGTAAGGGTAAGGGTAAGGGTAAGGGTAAGAGTTAGGGTAAGGGTAAGGGTAAGGGTAAGGGTAAGGGTAAGGGTAAGGGTAAGGGTAAGAGTTAGGGTAAGGGTAAGGGTAAGGGTAAGAGTTAGGGTAAGGGTAAGGGTAAGGGTAAGGGTAAGTGTAAGGGTAAGAGTTAGGGTAAGGGTAAGGGTAAGGGTAAGGGTAAGGGTAAGGGTAAGAGTTAGGGTAAGGGTTAGGGTTAGGGTAAGGGTAAGGGTAAGAGTAAGAGTTAGGGTAAGGGTTAGGGTTAGGGTAAGGGTAAGGGTAAGGGTAAGGGTAAGGGTAAGGGTAAGAGTTAGGGTAAGGGTAAGGGTAAGGGTAAGGGTAAGGGTAAGGGTAAGAGTTAGGGTAAGGGTAAGGGTAAGGGTAAGAGTTAGGGTAAGGGTAAGGGTAAGGGTAAGGGTAAGTGTAAGGGTAAGAGTTAGGGTAAGGGTAAGGGTAAGGGTAAGGGTAAGGGTAAGGGTAAGGGTAAGAGTTAGGGTAAGGGTTAGGGTTAGGGTAAGGGTAAGGGTAAGGGTAAGGGTAAGGGTAAGGGTAAGAGTTAGGGTAAGGGTAAGGGTAAGGGTAAGGGTAAGGGTAAGGGTAAGAGTTAGGGTAAGGGTTAGGGTAAGGGTAAGGGTAAGGGTAAGGGTAAGGGTAAGAGTTAGGGTAAGGGTAAGGGTAAGGGTAAGAGTTAGGGTAAGGGTAAGGGTAAGGGTAAGGGTAAGGGTAAGGGTAAGGGTAAGAGTTAGGGTAAGGGTTAGGGTAAGGGTAAGGGTAAGGGTAAGGGTAAGGGTAAGAGTTAGGGTAAGGGTAAGGGTAAGGGTAAGGGTAAGGGTAAGAGTTAGGGTAAGGGTTAGGGTAAGGGTAAGGGTAAGGGTAAGGGTAAGGGTAAGAGTTAGGGTAAGGGTAAGGGTAAGGGTAAGGGTAAGAGTTAGGGTAAGGGTAAGGGTAAGGGTAAGGGTAAGGGTAAGGGTAAGGGTAAGAGTTAGGGTAAGGGTTAGGGTAAGGGTAAGGGTAAGAGTTAGGGTAAGGGTAAGGGTAAGGGTAAGAGTTAGGGTAAGGGTAAGGGTAAGGGTAAGGGTAAGGGTAAGAGTTAGGGTAAGGGTTAGGGTAAGGGTAAGGGTAAGGGTAAGGGTAAGGGTAAGGGTAAGGGTAAGAGTTAGGGTAAGGGTAAGGGTAAGGGTAAGGGTAAGGGTTAGGGTAAGGGTAAGGGTGGGTAAGGGTAAGGGTTAGGGTAAGGGTAAGGGTAAGGGTAAGGGGTAAGGGTAAGGGTAAGAGTTAGGGTAAGGGTTAGGGTAAGGTAAGGGTAAGGGTAAGGGGTAAGGGTAAGGGTAAGGGTAAGAGTTAGGGTAAGGGTAAGGGTAAGGGTAAGGGTAAGGGTAAGGGTAAGAGTTAGGGTAAGGGTAAGGGTAAGGGTAAGGGTAAGGGTAAGGGTAAGGGTAAGGGTAAGGGTAAGAGTTAGGGTAAGGGTAAGGGTAAGGGTAAGGGGTAAGGGTAAGGGTAAGAGGTTAGGGTAAGGGTAGGGTTAGGGTAAGGGTAAGGGGTAAGGGTAAGGTGTAAGAGGTAAAGTTAGGGTAAGGGTTAGGGTAAGGGTAAGGGTAAGGGTAAGGGTAAGGGTAAGGTAAGAGTTAGGGTAAGGGTAAGGGTAAGGGTAGGTAAGGGTAAGGGTTAGGGTAAGGGTAAGAAGGTAGGGTAAGGGTAAGGGTAAGGGTAAGGGTAAGGGTAGGGGTAAGGGTAAGGGTAAGGGTTAAGGGTAAGGGTAAGGGAGTTCGGTATAAGGGTTAGGGTTAGGGTAAGGGTAAGGGTTAGGCGATACTAGGTAGGGTTAGGGTAAGGTTAGGCAACCTTAAATGGTCAAACCAATGTTAAACAACCTCAATTAAACTGTTCTCTTACTGTAAATAAATGTTATTCATTTTTTTGGTAAACACAAATGTTCATAATATATATCTAAAAAACAAATTTGAAAAAAAAATGACTCATTCAAAACCTTATCCGAGTGGAAATTCACTTTTCTGTTGAAGGTAAAACGTCGTTTGCTTTATTGTTTGCTCTGTTGTTTGCTCTGTATGTATCTAAAAAATCCTGTTTACCATAGCCTTTTCGGGGTTTTCAGGAGAAGGATAATCTCACGTTAAACTTACGTAGTAAAAAGGAACAAAAACTGAAAATTGAACAAATTCAGTTTTATTGATATTTAATTGCTTCGGTCAACCCTAACCCGATATGACATCAAAGTCGAAAAATAATCTTATGTCACAGATCGTCAGATTTTCTGTATTTTTAGTTGGGCAGAAAGAAATGGGGGCCATTATACGAACTGACGGGAGAACGGATTGGTGAAAAGAAACGGGCGGGTTAGGGTTAGGGTTAGGGTTTAGGGTTAAGGCGGGTTAGGGTTAGGCTTAGGGTTTAGGGTTAGGGCGGGTTAGGGTTAGGGTTAGGGTTTAGGGTTAGGGCGGGTGATTAATAAATAGTTTAAAATATTCATCGGGTTATGGTTAGGGTTAGGGTTTAGGATTAGGGCGGGTTAGGGTTAGGGTTAGGGTTTAGGGTTAGGGCGGGTGATTAATAAATAGTTTAAAATATTCATCGGGTTAGGGTTAGGGTTAGGGTTTAGGATTAGGGCGGGTGATTAATAAATAGTTTAAAATATTCATCGGGTTATGGTTAGGGTTAGGGTTTAGGATTAGGGCGGGTTAGGGTTAGGGTTAGGGTTTAGGGTTAGGGCGGGTGATTAATAAATAGTTTTAAAATATTCATCGGGTTAGGGTTAGGGTTAGGGTTTAGGATTAGGGCGGGTGATTAATAAATAGTTTAAAATATTCATCGGGTTATGGTTAGGGTTACGGTTAGGGTTTAGGGTTAGGGCGGGTTAGGGTTAGGGTTAGGGTTTAGGGTTAGGGCGGGTTAGGGTTAGGGTTAGGGTTAGGGTTAGGGCGGGTTATTAATAAATAGTTTAAAATATTCATCGGGTAATCTTTAACACTTCATGAGAAATTAATTCTTTTTAATACTTAAATTCGCCCCCAACAAGGTATATTGGCACTGAAGCGTGAGGGGCTAATGTGGTAGGGTCCAGATTTATTGGGGACAACATGGGTGGGGAGTTGGCAGCAAGTTGTTTGTTCACATTACATTTTAAATTTCTACTTTTTGTAGGTCGGCAAAACAGGGAGCAAGAAGAGAATTACAAAGAGAAAGGGTCAGAGGAAAAGAAACTTTCAGAGTATAAAATATTCCGGCATCTATGGACCTCTACAGTGAAGGGGTGAGATTTCGGTGCTAGTCGATTGGATCGGGGGTATTTACGTTCGGGGTGGTGGGGGATACAAATGCAGAAAGTTCATCGCGACACATTACGTGCACATTACGTGCACATTACTTGTAAACAAAAGCACATCGATGCAACACTAAGGCGATGCGGCAGGAGCTTTAGCTTGGTAAACATTGCGGGACCTAATAGGTTAGAATTTTATTTTCATTCTATTCAAGTGCGAGAGGCTAGTGGCTGGTACACCAGCTGATATGCACAGGCGACTGGTGGCTTTATGAATGTATAATGATACCAACAGGTGTGAGATGTTTTCTAGCCCGGTTAAGGGAGCCTACCTTCTTTTTTTAAAATTGGGCTGTAAATTGCGAAGCGCTAACTTCACGGAGAGACATATTATAAGCCTGGTGATACCAGATCAGGCTGCCCTGTGGCTCCCTGAGACGAAATTCACCTACATTGACGTTTTTGTTTTTTTTTGTTTTTTTTGTTTGTAAAACTTAATTATGTTCTACAAAACCAAAAAACAAAAACAACAGCCCCTCTCCCTTTCTCCCTCCCCTTTTTTATTTTTATTTTTCCTACCCTACTCCCGGTCCTGGATATGACCTTAAACTACATCCGATGGTGAGATCCGGCTTACGGACTTTGGGGAATGTGGAGCCTCCTCTTAATTACCATTGCTCCCAGGTCCACCCTGACCCGGAGTGGTAGTACCTGTTAGGGTCCCAACTATGGGTTAAATAGAAACAGATATTAAAAG
>OY744518.1:220657659-220685159 GCA_963556195.1 Sepiola atlantica
ATTTATTTTTTTCAAGTGACGGTTGTGCAGTTGTTACTGGAACTGGCTTGTGGTCTCGGCGCCTCGTGTTCGCGCACTGTCGGGTGTATAGGTATCACTTTCACTAATTAATTTCACCCCGGATTAAATCGTAGTGTAGGCTCGACTTCCAAGTTTTGTTTTGGGAGAAAGAAATTCTATAATAAAATCAATTGTGTGAGTTCCCTAACCCTAACCCTAACACCTAATCCTAACACAAACCCTTAACATAAACCCTTAATTCTAACCCTAACCCTAACCCTAACCCATAATTCTAACACTAACCCTAACTCTAACCCTAACCCTCGACTCTAGCATTCCTATCAAACGATGCCATAGAAAGCAAGAGAATCTTGTTTGAAAATGGGGCAATAAAGTTTAAAAGGCTCTTAGACCTTGTGCAGAATCGGTGGCCTAACTCTAACCTTAACCTAACACTAACCCTATAAGCCTAACCCTAACCCAAACTCTAACCCTAACCCTAACCCTAACCACAACCCTAACCCTAACCCTAATCCTAACCCTAACCCTAACCCTAAACGTAACCCTAACCATAACCCTAACTCTAACCCTAACCCTAACTCTAACCCTAACTCTAACCCTAACCCTAACTCTAACCCTAACCCTAACCGTAACCCTAACCCTAACCTTAACCCTAACCCTAACCCTAACCCCATTACCCTAACCCTAACCTTAACCCTAACCCTAACCCTAACCTTAACCCTAACCCTAACCTTAACCCTAACCCTAACCCTAACCCTAACCCTAACTCTAACTCTAACCCTAACTCTAACCATAACCATAACCATAACCATAACCCTAACCCCTAACCCTAACCCTAACCCTAACCCTAACTCTAACTCTAACCCTAACTCTAACCATAACCCCTAACCCTAACCCCTAACCCTAACCCTAACCCTAACTAACTCTAACCCTAACTCTAACCATAACCCCTAACCCTAACCCCTAACCCTAACCCTAACCCTAACTAACTCTAACCCTAACTCTAACCATAACCCCTAACCCGAACCCCTAACCCCTAACCCTAACCCTAACTCTAACCATAACCTGAAATGTTTCTTAACTCTAACCCTAAACCTAACCCTAACCTTGTAGAAAAGGTGGAGTGGCGCACAGCACTGCCACCCATTTGTACACCTGAATGGGGTATTTACTTAGCTAGTATTCCGAATATCATCACCTATTTGACAGAAATTCTCGTGGAGACCTGGTTAGCCACCTTTCATTATGGAGACGGTCAGGGTTATTAAGTGTTTTTTTCTCTTTATTTTGTTTATGATTTCAAATGCCTTCTCCTTTCGTGTTCCAAGTGAACCTCTCTCCCCCTCTCCCCTCTTTTCCCTCTCTCCCTCCCCCTGAATCGCGCGCGCACTCGCGTGTGCACATTGTTACATAAGACGCGTAGACAGAGACGAACGGGCAGTTGCAGATGTGCATCATGCGAATTTTAATGGCTGAGCGTCACTATTTGTACTCTTTCACATCCAATTTCTCTCTCTCTCTCTCTCTCTCTTTCTCTCTCTTTCTCTCTTTCTCTCTCTCTCAATAACTAGTCTCTCCCTCTCTCCCATATATATACTCTCTTTCTCTGTCCTTTATTTCGGTTTCTGTCTACATTTCTGTTGCTTTCTCTTTCTTTCTTTCTTTCTTTCTTTCTCACTCTTTCCCTCTTCTATTTCAGTCTAACTATCTATCTATTTCCATCTCCATCTCGGTCGCTCTCTCTCTCTCTCTCTCTCTCTCTCTCCCTCTCTCTCTCTCTCCCTGCTTCTTTTTCTCCTTCTCTCTGTAATTTGTCTGTCCGTTTCAACCTTTTCCTTCAGAATTATTTATTTTTATTATTCACTTCTTCCTTTCTTTAATCCCTCCTCTGTTTTTTTTCTTTCTTCTTCTTCTTCTTCTTCTTCTTCTTCTTCTTCTTCTTCTTCTTCTTCTTCTTCTTCTTCTTCTTCTTCTTCTTCTTCTTTCTTTTTTTCTCATGCGCCCGCTAGGTACAACCGTTCGCTGGGGCACCCGATCGGCAACTGATTTCGCCGGGTGAAACAAATGGTCAAGGGCTGATCCCGGTAGGAAGTGACGTGTGTCTTCCTCTGTCCCCAGAAAGTATCTCCTCCCCCACCTCCCCCACACAGTCTGCTAAAACTAGATGTGATAAAATGCCCCTTTCTGCTCGTCTATGGCACCACTGATCAAATAAGCGGTTTCTAAACTCCTAACCTGTTTACTAGCCATATGTGACACCTCCTCATCAAAAGGACGAAAAAGGATTGAACGCAATACTTTTTCGGGATACAGGGGAATAGTTTGATATTCTACAGAGTCTATTTCTAATCTATGTTCTTGCTGCAAAAGGGAATTCTTTTTGGTTGTATCAGACGCGAGATAGGGCATCGTCATACGCGTTGTCAGTCCCTCGGATATGCTGGATGTCGTGGTTATATTCCTGTGGGAACGGACTTCAACTTAATAGTCTTCTATTCTTACTCTTTATTCGGAAGGTAAGAGGGTAATGGTCGGTATATATAATAGTAGGTTGACTTGACGATAAAACATATACACGAAGTGCTGTAGACTGAGGGCGGTGGAGTAGTTCTTGTGGCACGCGTTGAATTTCCGAAGGAAGTCACTGACATTTAGCCTGACGATTCCCCCCGGGGATGAAACACGGGAGCCTCTGTGTAGCTTGATTGCTATATATATTTTCATTGCTTACTATATATATATATATATATATATATATATATATATATATATATATATATATATATATATATATATATATATAATAGATAGATAGAGAGAGATAGGAGGGGGGAGATAGATAAATAGATAGAGAGAGATATATATTTTCATTGCTTACTACCTAGCTCTACTTACGTATCGAGCACTGTTGAAGTATATACTGAAAACTGACACATAAAAAATTATATCTCCTTATAATATTTTATGTGGATACATGAAGTACTAATATATATATATATTATTTATTTATGTATATATAAGTAACATTTTAAGCTGAATTATTTCGACACTTGATTATTGGGGAAATGGTAGTTTTATCTGTACCATTGAAAAGCCATGCATATAACTGTCCTGTTTGTAAATCTCCGAAACAGTTACATGGTAAACAGCTGATGATCCCCGTGTTAATATTAGATGCTTACGTTAAGGTCTCCTGCTTTTGTTTCACTGTTAGATACTTAATCCCCCTTGTTATTTTATTTACTTACTATTATATATTATTTATTTATGAATTTTCCAACAAATGTTAAGTCTACACTATTTTAGATTTAGTTAGTTTCTCTGGGAATTTAAACTGCATTTTCCTTTTTTTTTTGTCTTTTTGTTTAAAATAACTCAAAGCTTCTCTAGACTATATATATATATATATATATATATATATATGTGTGTGTGTGTGTGTGTGTGTATGTATATATATAGAGAGAGAGATTTAAATATATATATATTAAAATGTTGAATTAAATTAAAGATAATTGAATTATCGTTTAATAATAATCTATCGTGATAATATAAAGCTCAATATATTGTATAGAGCAATCAATTCTAGAGATGAAAGATGCGAATAAAAAATTGTAAAGATACAATATTTATTAGAACATCATGTTTTATTTTTTGTTTGTTTTGCTTTTGTTTTTTCTGTTTTGTTTTATTTTATGTAAAATTTTCAAAGTTAAATGTTGCCGATAATATTTACAAATACATTGTCAGTTTTTCCTTATCCTCTGATAAAAAGAGTTTATCTTTGAAAATCCATGGATTAAGGATATTAAGCTCTTTGCTTTTTGAACTTCTGATGTTCTAATAATATTGTATCTTTACAATTATTTATTCTCATCTTTCATCTCTCTCTCTCTCTCTCTCTCTCTCTCTCTATATATATATATATATATATATATATATATATATATATATATATATATATATATATATTTATTAATATTAAATAAAGTGTTACAACAACATCCGGACCAAGGTTTCAGATCCGAGAAAATCGGACCTTCATCAGCGGAGTCGTATAGCTTAATGAGTGAGAACCATCGCTAGGAATTTCAAAATATTGTCCGTTGGAAAGATGGAACACTTTCAGATTTAAAATTGTCACGTGCGTGGACTATTCGTAGTCAGTTATGGAAAAGTTTCAGATCATAACAACAGCAACGCTGTACATAGAAAAAGCAAGAAATTAAATGGGAATAACGTTAACAGTTGGACAGATGGGAACCTAGCATGTTTAAATTGTCACGTGCGTGGAATTACGTAGCTCGTTATGGAAAGTATTCAAATTTAACTAATAGAGACGCTATATATGTTATCGAAAGTAAATGGAGATAATGTTAAAAATAAAAATAAAAATAAATTTATATTAAGTTAAAAATTATAAAATTAAAAATTATATTGAAATAATATGCTAATGTAATAATATATTTCTAAAAATATTAAATAATAAATCATTAAAAATAAAACTTATAATTAAATAAATTGTAGTCACACCATTTATAAATTTATGAAGTCGTAATGGTACTAATCATAAAAAAATTAAGGTACTTATAATAAAAGGGAGGGGATAAAGAAAGATGAAAAAGAATAATGAAGAAAAAAAAAATATATATATATATATATATATATATATATATATATATATGTGTGTGTGTGTGTGTGTGATTTTATGAAGACTTACCAAAGCATTCCTTTCAGGGCACCAATGATCACCATTAAAGATATTTTTTCTTACAAATATTATTTATTCAAATTAAATGTTTTTTCCTACACGTGTTTCACTACCAAGCAGTTACTTGCTTGGCAGATCATCAGGGAAATTAAATGTCTAGAATACTGGTTTCAACTGCCGACAATACACAATGTGACGTTGCAATAGTTGAGGTCACTTAAGAAGAGAAGAGGAAAAAAATAAAAATAAAAGTTAAAATTAACAAACAAGGAAGAACAACGATAAAAAAAGGAAAGTCCTAGAAAAGTCTTGGAAAAGTAGCTCGTGCATTATTTCTTCCACCAAGCCAACAAGCAAATAATCGGTCCCAAATACATTAAAAAAACAAAAAAACGGAACAATGTGTGATAATACACTTTCACGTCGGCCGGCACAATTATGAATAAATCCCCCCCCCCAAAAAAAAAAACCAACACAAAAAAAAACAAAAGAACTAAATCATTCAAGACCGCTCACAAGTTACCATTCCAATCCAATGATAGTATGGGAATTCTAAATCCAACTTCTCACAAAGAAAAGTCAACATAAATGTTCGTCCGAGTTCGAAGAGCCTTATTTCAATGGCTGATTTCTTACCCTTCGAAACAAACACACGACAAGTTGAATGTCAATCTCGCAGAAAACTCCCTTATATTAAGAAAAAAATCTTAATTAGTAGATAGAAACTATTTATTCAAAATACTGTTTCTAAAAATATTTATTATTAAACCTATTATTTATAGAAATTAATTATCTAGTGTCTGGGACGTCATTTTACATTTTGGGAAAATATCCTTCATTTAATTAACTGCCGAATTATTATCGTTTTGTTGTTTAACGAAGCGAAAAAAGCCTATCCCGCAGAATTTGTTTTTAAAAGATTATTCATATATCAAAAATAAAATGTTATTATAAAAAAGTTTTCTACAAAAATCTAGTTATTATTTTAAATCATTTAAAATATTTCCTTAACGGCTGTGTCTGTTTGCAACTCTCTGTGGAGAATATTATTCTATATTCCATAAATAAATGTTACTACAGAAATCTATTTTCTATTTTGAACCGGGTAATAATGGACCGGGTTATTTTTTTGGACAACTTTACGGGAAAATATCACTCTAACTCGTTAAATGACAGGAGACTTTGTTATTACTAATTTAAAATCCCGTACAAAATACTTTTTATAAAAATCCAATTGTTTCTATTTTTAGAAATTAAGTCCGTGTCGGCATGCATGTTTTTAAAATTATTTTTTCCTTAATTATTTTTTCCCCATTCCTGCCACCCATTGTTTTATTTAATTTAATCTAATTAAAAACTAATTTAATTTAATTTAACCTAATTTAATTAAAAAGTGATAGCATCCAGGTTGCTATTTCTTATTTTTCACTTAAAATTACTTGAAATTCCCAATGCATTTCGTATAATATATCTATTTCTGAAGAATAAATTGTGATTTATTATTTATTATTCCACTATCTTTTTATATGTAACAAAATTTCCCCCCTCTATTCTGCTGAATAAGTATTTACTATAGTTGACTATCAATGGGCCTTATTCCGATAGAATATTCCTACCTTATCACCCCCAACCTAAGTCCTGAGCCTCCGCTAATAATTGAATCAAGACATATCTTAGCACAAGTACGTGTTACTAATTCCCATCCTCTATATTATACACTAATTATTGCCCCAGATTGCCTCAGGAAGGGTCCATCCTGCCTATCTCTGCTGTAAGTTTATACTTCCCCCAATTCCCCTCCTATCCAGGTTTTAGGCTTGATAACAGGTAACGGTTTCTATGCAGACAGCATTGTAGTATTTCCTGCCTAGCGTTCAGTAAATTATCTCTAGATGTCATGATGTGGTACGACTCCAATGCACATAGGTTGCATCTCTTCCTTTTGTTCGGTTTATATTTGTTAGCCCTCCCTAAAATTGACCATTTCAGTTCGAAAGGGTCTTGCCTAGCAATGAGGTTTCTCACAAAACGGCCAACAGAAGTGTTAGGCCTATCTATGTCTTCCCTTTGGCTTCCCCTGAAGGAACTCATGTTGTTTCTGAATCTATCTTTGAACTCACCCCCGGTGGAACCGATATATGATTTCCTACTACTCTCTGTTATCACATCGCATTTGTAGACAATGCTTGAAACTCTACAGTTCCCCCCCCCCCCAGTGGACAGATGTTAGAAGCTCTGCAGTTACAGTTGTGTGCTGGGCCGTTGCTGGATGTTCTACTACTACGGATATTTATAATGGAGGTTCTCACTGAACTGGTGTTACTGGGATCAACACCAGAAGAGAACATGGCTTCCCTTGTTTTAGTTATCTTAGAATTATTATATCCTATGATGGATGTGGCTATATTTCTACAGGTTGAATAAGACAGTTTTACAGTATTTTTGTTAATGATTCCCCCAATCTGCTATCCCTTGGAAAGTTTTTTTCCACTATGCTATAAAAAATCTTTGGGATATTAGTCTTAATATGCTGGCTATAGGGGGGGGGGGTGAACCATGTAGTGGTCTTTCTCCTATTTTTCTTCCTACCTCCCCCCCCCCCGATTTCGGTAGCATGTGTGTTCAATTCGTTACTTCCAACTTCACGAATATTATCATCAACCGGTTCCCTCCCTTCCTGGTTTACATTACCGTGGGATACACCAGGTTTCCTATATCTAGCCTTGCCCATTGCCCTATTATATGAAACCATTGATCGAGAGGCGATCGGTCTCCCGTTTAGTCCCCCATTCCCAACCGAAGGAGGCTGAAAGGAATGCTTTGGTAAGCCTTCATAAAATCACATATAAATGCTCTGTACTCTGTAATCGAGTATCATCGAGCTTGTTTTTATTGGAACAACCCCGGTCTTCACTGAATGATCTATTTTATAAGTGAAAAATCTATATATATATATATATATATATATATATATATATATATATATATATATATATATATATATATATATATATATATATATACGGCAAGGAATACAGACGTTTGTGACATTTTTTGGGTGGAATAAAATTGAAAAAACGAAAAGAAAATATTTTTTAAAAATTCATGAATTTTTGAAAACTTTTAATTTTTTAATTATTTATTTTATTTTTTGAATTATCTCCTCTCGTTTTTATACTTTTTCAATTTCAATCCACCCCAAAAATGTTACAAACGTCTGTAGTCCTTGCTGTAATTAAATTTTGTACCACGAAAAATTTATTTAAATATATATATATATATATATATATATATATATATATATATATATATATATATATAAGCTCTATGATTTTAAGCGGCCCCGTGCTGTGATGTTAATGGGCTTTCGTCTATTCCAATTGATTTTTCGATTTTTTTAAAGCTTTTTAATATCATTTACACTTGACCTTAGATTTTTTCTATATCTACTTCCTCTACCCCCTCTCCTTTTAGTAATGAAGCGTTCTTTTTACTTATTAGATATTTATGTCAACAGATCTTTACCTGTAAGGTTGATCCTAACTGGTTGATCCCCACTGGTTGATCCCCACTAATTGATCCCCACTTGATCCCAACTGGTTGATCCCCACTAATTGATCCCCACTGGTTGATTCCCACTTGATCCCCACTAGTTGATCCCCACTGGTTGATCCCCACTAATTGATCCCCACTAATTGATCCCCACTTGATCCTCACTGGTTGATCCCCACTTGATCCCCACTGGTTGATCCCCATTGGTTGATCAGCACTAATTGATCCCCACTAATTTATCCCCACTTGATCCTTGCTGGTTGATCCCCACTTGATCCCCACTGGTTGATCCCCACTAATTGATCCCCACTTGATCCCCACTGGTTGATCCCCACTAATTGATCCCCACTAATTGATCCCCACTTGATCCTCACTGGTTGATCCCCACTTGATCCCCACTGGTTGATCCCCATTGGTTGATCAGCACTAATTGATCCTAACTAATTTATCCACACTTGATCCTTGCTGGTTGATCCCCACTTGATCCCCACTGGTTGATCCCCACTAATTGATCCCCACTTGATCCCCACTGGTTGATCCCACTAATTGATCCCCACTGGTTGATCCCCACTTGATCCCCACTGGTTGATCCCCACTAATTGATCCTCACTTGATCCCGACTGGTTTATCCCCACTTGATCCCCACTGGTTGATCCCCACTAGTTGATCCCCACTTGATCCCCACTTGAACCCCACTGGTTGATTCCCGCTTGATCATCATTGGTTGATCCCACTAATTGATCCCCACTGGTTGATCCCCACTAATTGATCCCCACTAATTGATCCCCACTAATTGATCCCCACTGGTTGATTCCCAGTTGATCCCCACTGGTTTATCCCACTAATTGATCCCCACTTGATCCCCACTGGTTGATCCCCACTTGATCCCCACTTGATCCCCACTGGTTGATCCCCACTGGTTGATCCCCACTGGTTGATCCCCACTAATTGATCCCCACTTGATCCCCACTGGTTTATCCCCACTTGATCCCCACTGGTTGATCCCCACTAATTGATCCCCACTTGATCCCCACTGGTTTATCCCCACTTGATCCCCACTGGTTGATCCCCACTAGTTGATCCCCACTTGATCCCCACTTGAACCCCACTGGTTGATTCCCGCTTGATCATCATTGGTTGATCCCCACTAATTGATCCCCACTTGATCCCCACTGGTTTATCCCCACTTGATCCCCACTGGTTGATCCCCACTAGTTGATCCCCACTTGATCCCCACTTGAACCCCACTGGTTGATTCCCGCTTGATCATCATTGGTTGATCCCCACTAATTGATCCCCACTTGATCCCCACTGGTTTATCCCCACTTGATCCCCACTGGTTGATCCCCACTAGTTGATCCCCACTTGATCCCCACTTGAACCCCACTGGTTGATTCCCGCTTGATCATCATTGGTTGATCCCCACTACTTTTTTGTATTCCAATGAAATATATATATATATATATATATATATATATATATATATATATATATATATATATATATATATATATATATATATATAGTAAGCTATGAAAATATATTCGGGAGGGCGATCTTCAGGCTAAAACGTGGATGAAACGCTGGAGCCTCTGTGTAGCTTAATTGCCATAAATATATTTTCATAGCTTACTACCTAGCTCTACTTACGTATCGAGCACTGTTGAAGTAAATACTGAAAATTGATACAGAAAAAATTATATCTCTTTATAAAATTTTATGTGGATATATGAAATAATATATATATATATATATATATATATATATATATATATATATATATATATATATATGCAAACATATATCCAAACATTATTAAATAACACGGAGTGTTTTTGCTTGATAAGAATTTTTTATTTTTTCAATTTTCCGAATGGTCCATTTAGTGTTTCGGTCAAATTGATGTATATAAGTTCCGTGGGTTTCTTGGTCAGAAAATGGAACAAGAAACCCACGGAATTTACATACAGCAATTTGACCGAAACCACTAAATGGACTATTCGGAAAATGTAACTTTAATATGCTGCCTAAATACATACACACACAATATATATATATATATATATATATATATATATATATATATATATATATATATATATATATATATATATATATTATATATATATATATATATATATATATATATATATATATATATATATATATATATAACATTGAATACAAATTTAAAGATAAATGGTGTATCTTTAAATAATAATCTATCGTGATAATAGAAATCTCAATATATTGGATAGAGCAATACATTCAGAAAATGAAAGATGAAAATAAAAGTTGTACAATTACAGTATTTATTAAATCATCATAATTTTAAATGCAAGAAGGGAAGGGATCTCATTATCCTTAACCCATGGATTTTCAAAAAAAATCTTCTTATCAGAGGATTAAATCGGTGATTTAAATATAACGGGTAAACATTCAACTTTGAAAATTAATACATATAAATACATATATAAGACAACAGTTTATTTTGCAAAAATTATCCTAAAACTCGGGTAATCAACTCCAAATAGAAAAGGAAAAAAAGGAATACTCAAAATTTTCAAAATATCAAATGTCATTCATAAAAGCTTGAGTGTTTCACAATATTCATTTAATTACAACTTTGCTGGTTTTCACATACTATTATTTTCATCCTGATCTTCGGGATCGGATATTACTTTTGTCTTTTTCTACGGATTTTCTACGGATTTTAAACACAAGGACTACACAATCTCCTCTGAATATTGTTTATATATATTAATTTCGTGTGAGTTCGATTGTTGAAACTGGATAAAAGAAATCCTGTATGTCTGTGATATCATACGCGGGAAGTTAGATGTCTCACGGCTTCTTTTCCTGGCAAAACTTTAGATAACGTAGTCGTCCTGAAGAGTGCGTAAGGCATACCTGAACCTCTGAGGGAATTAGTACCATACTTCCTATTTTTTCTAACCAAAAGTACAATAAAAGAGTTGAACCATGAAATCGTATTGTGCAATGTTTACAGCCGATGCTAGACTGTTACTGCGTGGTGATACATTTTAAGATGGCGAACAGTGGGCCAGTTAATAGATGGCAATGACTAAGAGAGACAGAATCGATGCAACAAGATTTTAACCTTGTGAATCCCATATCTTGGCCTTGTGCCGAATGTAAGCTATAAAAAAGAGTGGCCGTTTTTTACTGGCATAATTGAAAGTGGGCCAGACGAACAGACCATTTCTAACGACGTGGATTTTCATTTTTGTGACACATACTTATGGCTTTCTGCCAACTCTCATGCAAAGCTTACAGAATAATAGGGTGCCTTGTGGGGTTTATCATCTAGTAAAGTAGGCCCACAACCCATTAGCAGCGAGTTCAATCCTCATTTAAGGACAGATATCTTTGGCATCAAGCCACATCTCAATCGCTGGAAATGGATAGTACGTCCAATCCTCACAAAAAGATGAAAACCTCTGGCATAAATCAAATAACTCGTAATCATGTGAAAGACGAGGCCTTATTTAGGGAATATATATATATATATATATATATATATATATATATATATATATATATATATATATATATATATATATTGTTGAATATAAGAGACAACTCCTGTCTAGATATCCTTTGACAGATCCTTTCAATAGTCCGAATCAGGATCTTAGTTTCGAAGGGGAATTGGCGGATTAATTTTCTATAGTTTGGATTTGTCTCCCAAGTACTTTCAGACACATCCGGGTCCATCTTCAGGGGAATGAGGTTAATCAGGTACAGACCATGCGTTAGTATTATAGAAGGTTTTGGCGGGAATTATGTATTAAGTACGAAACTTTATATATATATATATATATATATATATATATTTAAGAAAATGGGTCGTTCATTTCAAAGCATTGGTGGGTCAGTATTATAAAATTGAAAATAGAAGCCTTTATCAATGCAAATTTAATTTATTATTTTTACTTTAGTCTTATTAATTTCGGAATAATATTCCATCATCAAAGTTGACCAGTATTGTGTCATTATTTTTTTCATAAAAAAAACAAAAAACAAAAATAAACAAACTTTTTTTGTTGTTTTTTGATAAAAAGTTGAGTTGTTATTATTATTATTATTATTATTATTATTATTATTATTATTATTATTATTATTATTATTATTATTATTATTATTATTATATTGTATGAAAATATATCTATGGCAAATAAGTTACATAGAGGAGTCCATGTTTCATTCCCGCAGGAAATCACCAGGTTAAATGCATTAAGTCTGATGATTTCCCACTGCAAAGAGATATAAACAATGGCGATTCCCTAAATGCACTATTCTCTCATACATTACAACTTGATCATTTCTTTAACCTTATAAAAGTTACATTCGACTCGCTAAATGCATTTTAAATAAATCTCGTCGAAGACTTCCTGAATCAGCAATCATTATAAAGAAAAGAATAGACTTCTACAATTTATCTCCTTTAATCGGTCAACTAACCCTTACACTAACCCTAACCCAAACCCTAACCATGAACCTAAACCCTAACCCTAACCCTAACCCTGAACCTAAACCCTAACCCTAACCCTAACCCTAACCCTAACCCTAAACCTAAACCCTAACCCTAACCCTAACCCTAACCCTGAACCTAAACCCTAACCCTAACCCTAACCCTGAACCTAAACCCTAACCCTAACCCTAACCCTAACCCTAAACCTAAACCCTAACCCTAACCCTAACCCTAACCCTAACCCGGAACTTAAACCCTAACCCTAACCCTAACCCTAACCCTAACCCTCAACCTAAACCCTAACCCTAACCCTAACCCTAACCCTAACCCTAACCCTCAACCTAAACCCTAACCCTAACCCTAACCCTAACCCTGAACCTAAACCCTAACCCTAACCCTAACCCTAACCCTAACCCTAACCCTAACCCTGAACCTAAACCCTAACCCTAACCCTAACCCTAACCCTAACCCTAACCCTAACCCGAACCCTAAACCCTAACCCTAACCCTAAACCTAACCCTAACCCTAACCCTAACCCTAACATGAACAGAACTTGAATTTGGATCCAGGCTAGCGATTTGACACCACATTCCCACCAAAACTCTGAGAGATCAAAAAAGACCAATAGGCAGAGAGAGAGCGGGGAGGGGGGGGAGAAAAAAAGATAGGGTGAGCGAGAGAGTAAGAGAGAGAAAGAGAGAGGGGGAGAAAGAAAGAGAGTGCGTGAGAGAGAGTGAGAGAGAAGGAGAGAGAGGGGAGAGAGACGGAGAGAGCGACGGAGAGCGAGAGAGAGAGAGAGAGAGAGAGAGAGAGAGAGAGGGCGAAGGCAGGAAAGAGAGAGAAAGAGAGAGAGGAAGAGAGAAAGCTAGAAAGAGAGAGAGAGGGAGGGAGTGAAAGAAAGAGATGGCGAGAGAGATTGTTAAGGACAGAAGGAGAGACAGAGGGGGGAGAGAAAAAGGGAGAGAGTGGAGAGAGAAGGGGAGAGAGTAGAAGAAGAAGAAGAAGAAGAAGAAGAAGAAGAAGAAGAAGAAGAAGAAGAAGAAGAAGAAAACCAATCATTCTATAATTAATATCCATTCCAGCAGAAAATTCCCTAAAGACAATTTGGAGCCGCGAAATCCCTTAATAGACATAAACTGATTAAGATCAATTGGCAGAAAGAGAAAGCCATAATCTATTTCGCCCTATCAATATAACACTTCAGATCACTCTACGCCCCCCTCTATCACAAACTCTTACTCTTTTTAAGTAAATCGTTTTTGTCTCTCATCCTCGTAAGATAACTACATTAGGAACAATGTGAGCCGTTGGATCACCCATTGAGCTTCGGTTAGATTATTTATACCAGGAAAAGTGAGTTTGCAAAGTCAGTTAATTATAAAATAGTAAAATCCAAAATTAGGATTATTTAGTTCACTATTATATCCCTCACGCACCCTCTTTCTCTCTCTTACCCTCTCTCTCTCTCTCTCTCTTACCCCTTCTCTCTCACACCCTCTCGTTCTCTCTCTCTTACCCCCCCCATCTCTCTCTCTCTCTCTCTTACCCGCTCTCTTTAACCCCCCTCTCTCTCGCTTTCTCTTTCGCTCTCTTATTCTGCAATTACTTATTAAATAGAAATACTAGTTGTGATGATATTTCCTTTTGTTTATAATAGACGTTTTCAAAGATTTTTAATATTTCCTATCTTTATCATCGTCGACTGTTAATAAACGGAGAGAGGGAGGGGGAGGGAGAGAAAGAGTGTGATACCGCATATAATAAAAGCGGGAGGTTAGACAACAGAGAGAGAGAGAGAGAGAGAGAGAGAGAGAGAGAGGGTGAAGTGAGAGGGGGAGAGAGGGGGAAAGAGGGGGAGAGAGTGATAGATAGACATTTATTAAGAGATGTGTTACTTGATGATTTTATTGCAAATTGCAGCTAATGAGAACAATCAAAATTGATTTTCTTGCCAAACATAACTCAATCCCAAAACTAACACTTAACACTGTATTTTGTGTGATTAAAATGTATTAGAAAATAAACGTTCGGGAAACGCCTGTTTATTAACTCAGATTTATAATAATAATAATAATAATAATAATACTAATAATAATAATAATAAGAAGAAGAAGAAGAAGAAGAAGAAGAAGAAGAAGAACTAAGAGTAAACCAAGTGATGTACATGGATGACCAAAAAGCAAAAAGGAACTGGAAAAACTGATAAATATGTCCAGAATCTTCAGCCAGGACATCCAAATGGAATTCGGAATGGAAAAGTGTGCACTACTAGAAATAAAAAAAGGAAAACTGGAGACAACAGAGAACATAGAACTCCCCACCCAAGAGGAAATGAGGGCGCTAGGCGAACAGGATAGTTACAAATATCTTGGAGTTCTGGAGGCAGACGCCATCAAATCTACGGAAATGAAAGAGAAGATTGGAAAAGAAAATTTACGAAGAACAAGAAAACTCCTAGAAACGAAATTATATAGCAGGAATCTAGTAAAAGGAATAAACACCTGGGCAGTAGCACTAATAAGATAATCTGGACCATTCATAGGATGGAGCAAAGAGGAACTCAGGCACCTTAACCAGAGGATTAGAAAATTAATGACCATGCACAATGCACTACACCCAAAAGGCGATACGGACAGACTCTACATGAAAAGAAACGAAGGGGGAAGAGGACTGGTAAGTATAGAAGAGTGTGTGGAAGACTAAAAAAAAGAGCTGGAAAAATGCATAACTCAACACAGGAAAATCCTTATCACTGCAGCAAGAGACACCAATCCAACGAACAACTCGGGAAGCACCGAAACCAGAAACAAAACGGCAAGAAAAGAAAAGTGGGAAGAAAAAATACTACACGGACACTTCAGAAGACTGACAAGAGAAGAAACCAACGAAAACAGCTGGACATGGCTAAGAAAAGGACACTTGAACAGAGAAACGGAATCTCTACTGATGGCTGCACAGAACAATGCAATTAGGACAAACTACATTAAAGCCAAAATAGATAAAACTCAGGAAAACAGTAAATGCAGACTCTGTGGACAAAGAAACGAAACAATAAATCATATAATAAGTGAATGTAGCAAACTAGCCCAAAACGAGTATAAGAACAGACATGACTGTGTGGGGAAAGCAGTACATCGGGAACTGTGCAAACAATTGAATTTCGAATACGCAGACAAATGGTACAAACATAAGCCCGAAACAGTACTGGAGAACGAAAAACACAAACTCATCTGAGATATGGATATACAAACAGACAAACTCATACAAGCATATATAATGTTATAATAATCAACAAGAAGGAACAATCTTGCAAAATTGTAGACTTCGCCGTTTCAGCAGCCACAGAGTGAAAAGCAAAGAAATAGAAAAACGAAGCAAATACACAGAACTAGCCAGAGAACTGGAAGGAATATGGAACATGAAGAAAGTCAGTATAATACTAATAATCGTAGGAGCACTAGGAACAATCCCCAAAAACCTGGAAAAAAGACTGGGAGAAATTGGGATCAAAGGAATCATTGGAACTATACAAAGGACAGAAATGATCAAAACAGCTACAATCTTAAGAAAAATTATTGAATGCGGAAACTAACCCACATAAGCTACAAAGGATCATACAAAATCTAACACAGGAAGAACACAAAAACTAATGAAAGAACACACCACAAACAAACCGAAAATGCAAGAAACATCACTTAATAAGCTCCCCCTCCTCCAATAAATTACAACGGCCTCAACTGACACAACATAAAAATAAACCAATGAACAGAAATAGCAAGAAACACCATAAGCTCACCACCCCCCACCGCACAAAATAAATAAATAAATAAATAAATAAATAAAAAATAATCAGCTCCCCTAAAAAAATAAATAAATAAATAAAAAATCAGCCCCCCCCCCCAAAAAAAAAGAAAGAAAAAATATTTAAAAAATAAAAATAAATAAATAAATAAAATCAAATAAAATCAAAAAAATAAATAAAAAATAAATAAAAAATAATATAAAACTATATATATATATATATATATATATATATATATATATATATATATATATATATATATATGAGAAGACCGAGGAGGGACAGCACAAACCAGACCTCCACTGGAAAAGTGCAGAAACTGCTGGGACCTCGGGGAGGCTTACTGCCACCCAAACCCCAGAAAACACCAATGATCATTACCAGCGAGAAATCAATGGTAAGCGGCTGTTGCGATATCGCAAGATTATTTGCGGTGGCTATTGAAAAGAGGTGGAGAATACTGGAAATCTGGGGAGGCTTGTTGTCACTCAGACTCCAGAGAACACCACCGGTTGTTGTCGGTTAGCAATCACTGACGATGGTAATTTTTCAGCTAATGTATCCCCTTTGAGGCTTGAATAATAACCTTTTTGTCAGCACTGATTGTAAAAGTTCAACGTCCTAGCTGTCTTGGCCAACTTGGTAGGTGTAGCTGCTGAAGAAATACACCGCCTTTATTCGTGATAATTTGTAACATCAGATGATTCGATTTTTCAGAGAAGAGGAAATCGTGACTTCCTACATCAAAATCTTCTCCCCTAAGGGGAGCGAATATTTCGTCTTTCGAACCTCATCGATATGTATGTTACACAACTAACATTTACCAATTTCGATTTTAGCACCGAAAAGTGAACTGGAGAGGTTTCGGTTTGAACTGCTTTCAAGACAAGTGACCTCAAAAGGCCTTGCTGTTTTACAGATTTGACCGAAACACGCCTGCAAATGTGTAGCCAGTAAATGTTTGTATAAATCAAATAAGGGGCATTTATAACGACAGCTAACAGAACGAAAAAAGGGTGAAAAAACAAACAAATGTGCAACAAACAAATGTTACGAAAGACAAGATAAGTTACTCTTCTACCTACCTGGAAAAGTTTATTTGTATTTAAACTTATTTTAAAGCGTTTTTAGTTCGATTTAAAACTAGCGTCGAGACGCCACGTGATTCAAATATGGCGATTTTGTGTTTTCAATGTTAGCATGGCGTTGAGACACTAGTTTTAAATCGAACTAAAAACGCGTCAAAATAAGTTAAAACACAAATAAACTTATCTAGGTAAGTAAAAGAGTAACTTATCTTGCCTTTGGTAACATTTATTAGTTGTTGTTTTTTTTTACCCCTTTTTCGTTCTGTTAGCTGTCGTTATAATTGTCCCACAATGTGTTATACCTAGTAAGCAGATAGATAGATAGATAGATAGATAGATAGATAGATAGATAGATAGATAGTATGGGCAGAAAAAATTGTTTGTGAAAAAAGTGCTCTTCTCTGAGAAACTAAGTTTTAGAGGATTATATATATATATATATATATATATAGAGAGAGAGAGAGAGAGAGAGAGAGAGAAGAGATAGATAGATAGATAGATAGATAGATAGATAGATAGATAGATCAGTAAAGACAACTATGTAATATAGAATAGTAATGCTTTATGCTTAGTTGAAACCGTTATTCCACTACTAAAGATATCGACAGTTTGAGAGAGAGAGAGAGAGAGAGAGGGGGGAGAGAGAGGGGGAGAGAGAGAGAAAGAGAGATGGGGGAGAGGGGGAGAGACAGAGATATAGATAGATACATATAGACAGATATAGATATATTCACAGAAATATAGATAGAAAAGCAAACCCCGTTTTATCGATCGATACTTCTCCCCACACTGCCCTCGCTCCTCTCCCACACTGCCCTCTCCCCTCCCCACACTGTTGTTGTTGTTTACCCCCTACTTTTTGCAGGCAACATCACAAACAACCGCGGCACGTGTCCCTACCTACTGGTGTCGCACGCCGGCTTCATTTGACGTAAACAATTCCACTCTTCCCCGTTCGAGACGCCATGCCCCACTCCCGGTCTCTTTAAAAGTAATTCCCGCCTTTTGAGGTCATCCAATTCCAATCGTAAACAACTTTCTTGCCTCTGTCTTCTACTACCGACGCCATTTTCTATCAACGATGACTCCACCTCGTACGTTTTCTTTTTTAATTTTTATTTATTTACCGTTTTTACTATGATTCACCTGATTAAGTGTTTTGTTCACGTAAAGTTTATATTATTATTACCAGAGAACATTTGGCACTTGTACCCTTCAGAGACAATTCGAAGATAAGAGTTAATATATATATATATATATATATATATATATATATATATATATATATATATATATATATGAAAATATGACAATGCAAAATAACAGAATAGTAATTTATTAAGAGCTGTTTATAAAATAAATATGCAAATTAAGAAGCCATAAAACTGTTTGTGAACGTTTGATGTCTACTATATATACAGTATTTCAAAATATTAGACGCCGGTCTATGGGTCTGTCCTGTGCAGTTCTAGGAGGTCCACCCTCCCAGGCTTTGCCTCCCCTCTTTGGGGAGGAGTAAGTTTATTGCTTACTGCCTGAGGCGCCCCTACCGGGGAATGCCGACGGAGCTGCCCAGGCAATTTTTAAATGGCCAGAGTGCTCACCTTCTCGGGCGCTGGCTTTTCAAACCCCACTTTCCGACCCGAGCTTGGGTCACATCTTACTTGTGGGAGTAAGATAAACACTGGCCTTGTGTCTAACCTCCTGGGGAGGTAAATAAAATGTTGTATCATTGATACACGCCATAAACTGGTATCGTCTTGGCCTTCGGGGCTTGATTTACGCCGGTCTATGGGTTTGTCCTGTGCAGTTCTAGGAGGTCCACCGTCCCAGGCTTTGCCTCCCCTCTTTGGGGAGGAGTAAGTTTATTGCTTACTGCCTGGGGCGCCCCTACCGGGAAATGTCGACGGGGCTGCCCAGGCAATTTTTAATGGCCAGAGTGCTCACCTTCTCGGGCGCTGGCTTTTCAAACCCCACTTTCCCGACCCGAGCTTGGGTCACATCTTAACTTGTGGGAGTAAGATAAACCTGGCCTTGTGCCTAACCTCCTGGGGAGGTAAATAAAATGTTGTATCATTGATCGGCCTTTGTTCCGATGGATACTGCACCCCATAGACTGGTATCGTCTTGGCCTTCGGGGCTTGATTTACGCCGGTCTATGGGTCTGTCCTGTGCAGTTCTAGGAGGTCAAACCGACCAGGCTTTGCCTCCCCTCTTTGGGGAGGAGTAAGTTTATTGCTTACTGCCTGGAGTGCCCCTACCGGGGGATGCCGACGGAGCTGCCCAGGCAATTTTTAATGGCCAGATTGCTCACTTTCTCGGGCGCTGGCTTTTCAAGCCCGACTTTCCCGACCCGACCTTGGGTCACATCGTACTTGTGGGAGTAAGATAAAACTGGCCTTGTGCCTAACTCCTGGAGAGGAGTAAATAAACAACACCGTGATGATTGGTAACGATGGGTCCGAATTTTGTTATTTAAGAGGACGGCTCAATAAAAATGTGCTTACATTGGACTTGAAAACGACTTATCATCAGAGGAGAAATACAGATAGATAAGTTGGCTTTCGAAAAAGCCAAAGTTCAAATATTTGAAAAATATATGAAAAATGTTATTAAAAAATGCAGTGAAAGAAAAGTTCCGTAAAAAAGATATGTGGTTTGTCCGGGTGGTAAATTTCCGTTGAAAAAATGTCCAATGAATTGTAGAAAGCGAAAAAAAACTTTTGCGTAGAGGCAGTGTGGAGAAAGTGTTCAAATATAAGTAAATCCAAACGCACTTAAATGGAATTGAAAAGAGAAAAGCTGGCCATTATTGATAACTTCCTGGACCATAGAAAAAGGAACTTCTCTTTCACTGCATTTTTTAAATAATATTTTTCATATATTTTTCAAATATTTGAACTTTTGTTTTTTCGAAAGCCAACTTATCTATCTGTATTTCTCCTCTGATGATAAGATCTCGATCTTTGAAAAGCCTTGGCTTAAGGAAAGAATAATAAACACTAGTTTATTACTGAATACACATTGCATTGAACAATTGAAATTTGAAACAATGAGAATAATTTATCTTTTTAAAATCCATGGATTAAGGATTTAAGATTTCTCATTGTTTTTGAACTTTTGATGATTTAATAAAATTTGTAACCTTTCTAACTTGTATTATCATCATTTTTTTTATTTATTATATATATATATATATATATATATATATATATATATATATATATATATTAGTACTTCATGTATCAACATAAAATATTATAAGGAGATATAATTTTTTATGTGTCAGTTTTCAGTATTTACTTCAACAGTGCTCGATACGTAAGTAGAGCTAGGTAGTAAGCAATGAAAATATATATGGCAATCAAGCTACACAGAGGCTCCCGTGTTTCATTTAGCCTGACGATTCCCCCCGGGGATGAAACACGAGAGCGTCTGTGTAGCTTGATTGCCATATATATTTTCATTGCTTACTATATATATATATATATATATATATATATATATATATATATATATATATATATATATATATATATATAATGTGTGAGTGTGTAAGTTTGTTTCTTTTTAATTTCTAAAGAATTTAAAGAACGAAGAAATTAAAATGATTTTCACTTGTTTATTATTCATAATTAAATCTCGAAATATTCATAAAAGTGACGATGAGAGACAATTTCTTGTACGCTTGGTTAAAAATAATTTACATGCGAAACGCATTTTAAAAAATTTTTCTGTTGGGCTTCTTTATTTCTTTTTTTTTATTTCGCCATTTTTTTTTTACTTGAAATAATAAAAAAAGGCATTTTTTTTTTCGAAAGAGAAAACAAATTCCGTAGAGTTATTTTCAATATTCTGAGATGCGCACGTTTTATTTAAAAACAAAAAAAACAACAACATGTTTACGCATGCGCAGAGTGGGTTTGTTTTGTAAATCATTTTGCAGAACCGAAACGCGGCGCGAATCAATGGAAGCTCGCAGGACAACGGTGTTCGTGCGCGCGTCCACTTGTTTACCGGAGATGGAATCGGCAACCGTTCACTTTCTCGCACACGACGGTTATGAAAAAGACAAACACTTGCCCCTGCATAGAACGCATCCCCCGTTGAAGGCTTTCCAACCCCCTTTACATTCATAACTGCCACCGCTTAACAAGGGGCGGATCGCAGGTGTCTTTCTGTCGAAATGTGTGCGCATGCGCGTGTGTGTGTAGGGGGGGGGGGAGATGATGATGAATTCTTTTTTTTTTGTTTGTTTGGTTTCCCTTTTTTTTATAACCAAATTCCAAGGATATCCGAATGCCTAAGGAATCGGATTATTTGGATTATTCGGTCTACTATTCTCATCTTGAATGTTATTTGCACATGGACACGTGGCGCAACGGATAAGGGTGTTAAGTGACAATCGGTTCTAATTCTTTTGTAGCTTGATGGTTCAATTCACACTATCAGCGATACAAAAAAGAAAAAAAATTAGTTACTTCGTGGCTAAAGGGACGAGAACAATCTACGCTCCCGGTTCGGTTCTAAATTCCATATAGATTCCCGAGTTCGACAGAAAGAGTCCCAAGTTTTACCAGATGCACGTGAAGAAAGTCGGAGGTTACCTTGGCCGAAAAGTTGTGAGAACAAAATCCAAGATGAGAATAGTAGTCCGAAAAATGAAAATTATACAAATTACTTGGAATTTTCACACCAGGAAATTTGTCGCTGATAACAGCCGGTGATTTTCCCTGGAACCTGAGTTATAGCAAGTTTCCACTGATATTCCCGTACTTCTCGTCTCCTCCCATTGTTATTGTAACTCACTTGATGTTATTGTGCCAATCGTAGTTACATATTGCTGATAACAGGCGATAATTTTCCCTGGAACCTGAGTGAGAGCAAGTTTCTAGTGATATCCCAGTACTTTCCGTTCCCTCCGATTGTTATTGTAACTCACTTGATGTTATTGAGTCAATTGTAGTTTTTTTTATTGATGATAACAGCCGGTGATTTTCTCTGGAATCTGAGTGACAATAAGCTTCTTCAAAATTCCAGTACTCTCCGTACCCTTACAGTCGATGTCTGAATGGCGCTATCCCTCCTCGGACCCTCCGTATCTACTTTCTAATCGATATTAGTGGTATTGCAATTTTGCGCTTTTCGTTGGAATCTGAGTGACCACAAGTCCCCTAAAATATGCCAGTACTCCTTGTTCTGTGATTTAGCCATGAGAACAGCAGCTAAATACAGACACCAATTCACAAATAATAATGTTTTCCATTCGTCAAAAAGTAACCATTTTTTTAAATATTAAACTAGCTGACCCGACCCGGCTTTGCCCGGGATTATATGGCGTTGTTTATAATTTGAATAAAAAATATTATTATTTGTAAAGAAAAAGAAAAGAAAAATAATGGGAAAAGAAGTGAAAAAATAGAGCCATATTTTTTGTTTCTGGGTCAAAATTAATGTCTCTCTCTCTTTCTCTCTCTTTTCTCTTTCTCTCTCTCTTTCTTTCTCTCTCTTTCTCTCTCTTTCTCTCTCTCTTTATATATCTCTCTCTTTCTCTCTCTCACTCTCTCTCTTTCTTTCTCTCTCTCTCTCTTTATCTCTCTCTCTCTCTTTCTCTTTCTCTCTTCTCTTTATCTTTCTCTCTATCTCTCTCTCTTTCTCTCTCTTTCTCTCTCTATTTCTCTCTCTCACTCTCTCTCTTTCTCTCTCTCTTTCTTTCTTTCTCTTTCTCTCTCTCTTTCTCTCTCTCTCTCTCTCTCTCTCTCTCTCTCTCTATATATATATATATATATATGTCTCTTTCAAAGTTCTAACCTACGCATACACACACACATCAACACACTTCTACGCAAACCCTCGCAAGCCATACCCAGCGATTTAAATTTGGATTGCCATTCGTAATTCTACGTATTCGTAACAACCGGATGTTACTGTTCTATGACTCCATTCGAAAGAAAATGTTGACTTGCATAAATATAGTATGCAATCATATTAGTCGATTAAAATTTAAGTTTTCAATAAAAGAGAACCATTAATCTATTAGTTAAGAAATAGTTGAAAAGTTGCATTTAACTTCAAGAAAAGACGGCCAAGCCGCTAATTGCGACTTTTATTATTGAAAGTCTATAGTCACTAGAGGAATTGGGGGGGGGGGGCACGTGATTTTCTTTCAAGCAAGCTCCTTCATGTCAATTATTCTTTATATATATAGATATGTATATATATATATATATATATATATATATATATATATATATATATATATATATATATATATATATGTATGTATATATATATAATTCTTTATATATATATATATAATTCTTTATATATATATATATAATTCCTGAAACAGTTTTTCATGGTAAACAACTGATGATCTCTTAAATAATGTTAGAAGCAAACTAATATAATAACTGTAAAAAATAAATTGACTTACATGAGTGATTTTCCACTGAACGACTTCGGACTTAAGGGTTTTTTGTTTGTTTGTTTGTTTTTAGTTTTAATGGTTGAGAAACTTCTGAGACTATATATATATATATATATATATATATATATGCAAACATTGTTAAAAATAACAGAATTCGTCTGTTTAATTATACCTTATTTTTTCAATTTTTCTGATGTTCTTTTTTGTATTAAAATCAAGAAAATTAATAAATGTTCCATAGGTTTCACGAACATGTTCGATTCTTCGTCGCATCATTCTCAAATGTCAAAAGCAAATAAACAAAAAAGATAAAGAATGGAATTTTTTAAAAGACGATTGACGATTTAAATTCAGCAACAAAATCGCATTACGTTAAGCATTTTAAAATCTTGCCACTGGTTTCATATGTGATGTTGTTAATTTTAGGTTGTTGTGTTTTTATGTAGATAGCTTCGAGTATATATTTTTTTAATTGGTTTCAGAATGTATAATTTTAGTGTTATTAACTAGAATTTGTCTTAAATCAGAGGGAGGGCAGTTATTTTTTGTAGATGTCAGTAAATTGAGCTAGAGTTTACAAGATGCATGGTTAGACGGCGGGATAAGGTAGTGCATGTAAAACCAATGTGGTTATTAGCTTTATTATTATTATGGGAGTTACAATCTCCCAAAGGGCATTTAAACTGATAAATAACATTGGTTCTTTCTATGAAACCAGTGGTAACAGTTTAAAATGCTTGGAATCACATTAAAATAGAATATAATTTGATTCTCTGTGAACCCCTTTAAAACTTATGTGGAACCTGGCGGTCCACGTGTACCCCAGTTGGGAATCCATGCTTAGTGCGTAAATGACCACAACGGATCCTATGAAACGTGAACCCGGCATAGCCAACTCCACAGGGCGCAACGGAATCCATTATATCAATCACCCCCACCCCAGGGGGGACGGCGGACTACGAGCGCCTACCGATATGGGGAAAACAATTAAGATGGAAATCAAATTGACATTTATTAGGACATTTGTTAATGGCTTTGGTCGTTGAATGAACACGAGAATAGCAACGCCCAACGCGCCACACAACCCTAACCCCATAATTGAACGAGTTTCCATGTAGTTGGAAGTCGGCAGGGGTAAGAACTATGAATAAATATTTTTTTCATTCAACCTTCCAACTAAACATATGTTTATTAGTGTTGTGGGCGTTAGGGTTAATTCAAAAAAAGTTGACAAAAATCTCGATCTTTTACAAAAACAAACTCATCATTAGAAGTGGGTCAAATGCGTAATCCTCACTTTTAGACACAAAAACATGTTTCCATACTACTATTTAGTTTTGTAATGTCTTGTCCGCTTTTTTGTTAGGTCTGGTCTGCTTTTCGCCAGGTCTGGTCTACTATTTGTCAGGTTTAGTCTGTTTTTGTCAGGTCTGGTTTTCTTTTTTTCAGGCCTGGTCTGATGTTTGTTCTGATTTTTGTTAGGTTTGTTCTGATTTTTGTTAGGTTTGTTCTGATTTTTGTTAGGTTTGTTCTGATTTTTGTTAGGTTTGTTCTGATTTTTGTTAGGTCTGGTCTGTTTTTGTTCGGGTTAGGATTAGGTTTTTGTCAAGTCTGGTCTGCTTTTTGTCAGTTTAGGTCTGATTTTGTCAGGTCTCATCTGTTTTTGTCATGTCTTGTCTATGTTTGTAAAGTCTGCTCTGGTTTGTCAGATCGGGTCTGATTCTTTTTTTGTTTGGTTAACGTTCTGCCAGGTCTGGTCTGATTTTTGTCAGGTATACTTTTTGTCGCGTCTGCCGTACTTTTTGTCATCTCTGGTCTTTTGTAAGGTTTGGGGTGATTTTTTGTCAGGCAGATCTTGTCTGTTTTTGTCAGGTCCGGTTTGACTTTGGTTTGGTCTTGTTTACTTTTTGTTAGGTTTTGTCTGTTTTTGTTGGTCATCTCAGGTCTGATTTTTGTCAGGTGTGGTCTGCAGCTTTATCTGCTACTCGTACCACGTAAACTAGTATTATCAGTCGGCGACAAAACTGGCACCTCCATCGACACCGTCTGGGCTTAGGTTTATTATCTGCAGCTTCGTAACTATGACCAGATAACACCGACCAATAAACTGAAATAGAATTACATTGAAATCATATAATTTGCCTCCCCCTAAAAACGTGGTGGTACCAGCATCGGTTGGTGCCACAAAATGGTCATGAAGAGACAGGGAGAATGGAAAGACTGAGATGGGAGAGCACCATCCAGACTTTGACTGGATGGGCACGGAGACTACTGGATTCATGAAGAGACGTATTGCCATTAAGATCTCAGATGAAATCAGAGGCCGGTATCAGTGTGAAATAAATGGTAAACGGCTGTTGCAAAAACCCAAATTGATTTGCAATGATTACTGAAAATGCGGAGAGCGCTAGAAATTTGAGGAGACTTGGTGTTACTCAAGTCCCAGGAACTCTACCTGTTGTTGCCAGTGAACGATCACTGGTAATAACCCACATGAGAAGTCCTAATAATAATAATAATAATAATAATAATAATAATAATAATAATAATAATAATAATAATAATAATCTTAAGGAAAATGCTAGAATGCGGAAACCACCGCATGATCCAAGGAACAGAAACTGCAAGAAACATCATAAGCTGCCCGCCCCCCCATGTCCCCGGCCTAGGATGACACCACACAAAATATTTGTAGAGGGTCAAGGAGGATGAGAAGACCGAGAAGGGACAGCACAAACCAGACCTCCACTGAAAAAGTGCGGAGAATGATGGGACATTGGAGAGGCTTAATTGCCACCCAAATCTCAGAGAAGACCAATGGTCGTTACCAGCGAGAAATCAATGGTAAGCGGCCGTTGCGATACCGCAAGGTCATTTGCAGTTGTTATCGAAAAGAGTTGGAGAGTACTGGAAATCTGGGGAGGCTTGTTGTCACTCAGACTCCAGGGAACACCACCGGTTGTTGTCGGTGAGCAATCACTGACGATGATCTGTGTGAGAACTCCTAGTGAGTACAAATAATAATGATGATGATGATGATGATGATGATGATGATGATGATGATGATGATGATGATGATGATGATGATGATGATGACGACAACAATTGGTTGCAATCTAACGCCTAATTACTGAGTTTATAGCGGACGGACAGACAGACACTTAATTTAATCGTATAATTTACTCTGTGTCATTTAACGGTGTGATGTCCGCATTATATTAGACCTCTGGTGTCTGGAGAGAGCAATATTTAAACAGTTGGAGTCTACCGATCGACAAACTGTTCAACCCCGAAGGTTCAAAATAAATTAGTCTCGAGGTGCGATCCTCTGGGTCAGTTCGTCATTTTGATGTATAATTCATAAAGTATTGTATGCCGGTGACGCATCGGCGGCGGGAAAGACC
>OY744518.1:220687659-220710159 GCA_963556195.1 Sepiola atlantica
TTTGCTTGAACTTTGAATTCTAATAAAATTTGATTGACACCTTATTTTATTACTTCATTTTATTTATATATATATATATATATATATATATATATATATATATAATTATTATTATCATTATTATTATTATTATTATTTCATGTATACACATAAAATGTTATAAGGGGATATAATCTTTTATGTATCAATTTTCAGTATTTACTTCAACAGTGCTCGATACGTGAGTAGAGTTAGGTAGTAAATTATAAAAATATATTTATGGCAATTAAGCTACACAGAGGCTTTCGCGTTTCATCCCCGGAGGGAATCGTCAGACTAAAAAGCATGGGTATTTTTATAGACACGTCTTAGCTAGTTAACCAATCAGATTATGTGTTGTTCTCTTAGTCAATCGTTGGGCTTCTCCCGAACAAAGGTTCGGTTGATTTTACTTTCTATTTCTTATTCTATTGTTCTGTTTTCTATAGGATGACTCATCCCTGTTTCTTTGTTGTTCTCTTAGCCAATCGTTGGGCTTCACAAACAAAGGTTCGGTTTATTTTACTTCCTATTTCCTATTGTATTGTTCTGTTTTCGATAGGATGACTCATCCATGTTTCTTTGTTGTGTCAATATAATGGGTGACCTTATTTTAACACGTGCTTGCTTGTATTTCTATTTTAGGTTTTAGAAACTAAAAGGTATTAATCTATATATCCCCCTAAGAACTATTGATTAAATAGTAGGGTAAACAAGACTCTCAAGCCTTAGTTGTTGAAATTGTCTTTGAGAAGGAAAACTTCAAAATAACAACAATCTTTCTCTGCTTATTTCGGCATTGTTTTCACTCTTTCTGAACTGCATGGTACTCAACTCAAGCATTGCCGATTCAAAAGATGCGCGGTTGTGGATTACGCGACCATTGCTTGGCTATAGACTCGGCAAGCACCCTTACAGGGGGCATCGAGACTGAAATGATGCCCCCTTTCTTATATTGGCCATCCCATTTTGCATAAAACGCAGGACATACTTCAAAAACTAATCAGGTTAATTTCTGTCCAACTTAAATGTGTTAATTCATAAATCTCTACAGCGTCATTATCGATCACACCTTCTGTCTTTCTCTGGACCCGATGCTCGACTTTAAAAAAAAAAACAACAAAAAAAATAGACTAACGAACACTTTTAATGATGTAACCAATGAAAAACATCATTTGCCCGTCTCGGCTCAGCGCGCCTGAGTGTTTGTTGAAGGTCTCCTCACCTCCCCAACCCTAATAATAATAATAATAATAATAATAATAATAATAATAATAATGATGATGATGATGATGATGATGATGATGATGATGATGATGATGATCATCATCATAATCATAATCGAACAAGAAAGAATTCAATGACAACAACAAACGCTCAACTCTAATTGCAAGGAACGACGCTTGTCCGAATCTTTTACGGTCAGTTAGCGGCCGAGTTGGACACTCCCCAAATGGAGAGTTGACGCAACCTGACACACAAAGGCGCGCATAAATTGAAACGAACCATTCAAGCATTCATTTATTATTACAATCAGACTTTTAAAGTACGGATGGCTCAAATAACTTTCTATTCTTTGCCATCTCTCCTCAAAACGAGCCCAGTCGAATAATAATCATGGCACGTCTTTATTTATGAATACTACGCTTTTATAGTACGGATGGCCCGAATAATCGATAATTTTTCTCCATCTCTCCTGAATACTAACCCAGTCTAATAAAAATCCCTAGAAGCATTTATTTATATTTAAAAAAAATCAGACTTTTATACTTACGGATGGCCAAAATAATATAATTTCATAATCTTTACTGAACACACTCCTGATCGGATAATAATGACTTTCCCATCAAGAGAAGCCGCTAGAGGAGCTCCTAGAACTGACTTTCACTCTACATCTAAAATGGAAGACTTATATCCAATCCGTTGCTAAGGTTACCAGAACAATGTTTGGATTGTTCTACCGCTCAATAAAGTATTTGGCATTTGATGCCAATCTTGGCCTGTATAAGAGTCAGGTACGTCCTTAGATGGAGCACAGCCGGAACATTTGGGGAGGTGCTGCACAGAGCACCCTTTCTTGCCTTGATAGAGAAACACATAGACTTCGCAATCTAGTATGGGGTGAACTCTTCCGTTCTCTACATCCCCTATCCCATAGAAGAGACGCCGCTAGTCTCTCTCTACTCTATCGTTATTCCCATGGAAGGTGCTCGACTGAGCTCCAATCTCTGTTTTCTCCTTCTAAGAGATTCACAGTAAGATCTCGTCTTCCTACCACAACTGAAAAAAAACTTTCGTTTCTTCCTCCGTGTTTGGCGTCAAGCGGATTTTCCATAAACAGAGTTTCTTTCCAATAACTTCTCATCTGTAGAAAACATTACCACGAGACTGCTTCCCTGCAGATTAGAACATGATCGGCTTGAAATCCAATGCCAACAAAGAACTTCTCTTCGTTATTCGTGTGAATCAAATGATTCTGGTGTTCGCATTAGTTTCCCCGATGTTTTTCTAGTTAGAAATCTTTCAGGAAAGACATCGGGTACTTACGGGAAGGACCACGAGAAGGTTGCCAACATCCCTAAGTGAAAGTAGTACTGTGGAACCGACTGAGTTCGAACTTGGAACACCCAAGTCTTCAGTCCGTGTCGTTATCCACTTAACCACCGTCACGTCCCAACTGTCATAAACCGTCGCCATATGTAATAAAATTTTGTTAATTCTGTTCATCATTTTTAATCCGCTCATAATATTCTTCATCATTTAATCGACAATCTATCCGTTTCATGAACACTTATCCTCGAGTGGGTTTTAGCCTTGATAAGTGGTGACTCATTAGTAAAAAATAATGTCAGCCGTCATTAGGTCACTTTATGCTGAAACTGGACGTATGTTTTGGGTATGATCGGTTTGTAGTTAAGTTTGTTTTGTGGGCGTCCATTTTGTAAACATAAAGTCGGTAGACGATAGTTTTTATTCAACCTGGCAGACCCTGGCAGGCCCTGGCTGGCCCTGACAGACCCTGGCAGGCACTGCAGGCACTGGCAGACACTGGCAGGCCCTGGCTGGCCCTGACAGACCCTGGCAGGCACTGCAGGCACTGCAGGCACTTCAGGCACTGCAGGCACTGGCAGACCCTGGCAGGCACTGGCTGGCCCTGACAGACCCTGGCAGGCACTGCAGGCACTGGCAGACCCTGGCAGGCCCTGGCTGGCCCTGACAGACCCTGGCAGGCACTGCAGGCACTGCAGGCACTGCAGGCCCTGCAGGCACTTCAGGCACTGCAGGCACTGGCAGACCCTGGCAGGCCCTGGATGGCCCTGACAGACCCTGGCAGGCACTGCAGGCACTGCAGGCACTGGCAGACCCTGGCAGGCCCTGGCTGGCCCTGACAGACCCTGGCAGGCACTGCAGGCACTGCAGGCAGTGCAGGCAGTGCAGGCACTGGCAGACCCTGGCAGGCCCTGGCTGGCCCTGACAGACCTTGGCAGGCACTGCAAGCACTGGCAGACTCTGGCAGGCACTGGCAGACCATGGCAGGCCCTGGCTGGCCCTGGCTGGCCCTGACAGACCCTGGCAGGCACTGCAGGCACTGGCAGACCCTGGCAGGCCCTGGCTGGCCCTGACAGACCCTGGCAGGCACTGCAGGCACTGGCAGACCCTGGCAGGCCCTGGCTGGCCCTGACAGACCCTGGCAGGCACTGCAAGCACTGGCAGACCCTGGCAGGCCCTGGCTGGCCCTGAAGACCCTGGCAGGCACTGCAGGCACTGGCAGACCCTGGCAGGCCCTGGCTGGCACTGGCAGACCCTGGCAGGCCCTGGCTGAACCTGACAGACCCTGGCAGGCACTGCAGGCACTGGCAGACCCTGGCAGGCACTGGCAGACTCTGGCAGGTCCTGGCAGGCTCTGGCAGGCCCTAGCAGGCACTGCGATTCAGAGGGAGTGGACCTGGAGGTAGTGGTAATTAAAGGGTGCCCCTATCTTCCACCAAGCTCTCAAATTAGGGCCTCACCACCTGATGAATTTTTGTGTCGTGCGCATGACAGAGAATTCATTTGTTTCTCGTTTTATTGAAAATGTGGCCTGAATATCAAAACGCATAATAAAAACGTGCAGAAACGTGATAAAATCCATCATCACTTATCAAGGCCAAAAGCCACTCAAGGACAAAGGTTAAAGTTATGGATGGATTGTCAGTTGATTGACGATTGAAACTGATGAATGAAATACGAAAAAGAGCACAAAAAAATAAAAAGACGCACTTTTAATAGACATTAGTTTTACCATCTAAAAATTAAGCCTACCATACAGAAAGCTTACAAGGGCCGTATGCGTCTTGCGGGCCCCAGGTTGATTACGAATGTTCAAGATACACGCTTATCCGACGCGCCACTGTAGAGCCAACGGTGTTAATACGTCGACGCATTGATGAAATTCGCGCGGCTTTCAAATGCGTGTGCGCGATCGGCTCTGCGGTAGGCGGCCTTTTCAAAGCGATTTCATTACGCAAGTTTTGTTGAGGCATTATCAATCGAACCCAGAAAATCAATGGCGAACCCGTCTCAATGCAGTGGCAGACGAAACGACTGCTATCTGAGAAGAGGAGGAGGAGAGATGGGGAAAAGGGATTGACGAACGCGTGAATGGGGTTCACTAGTAGTTGTAGTAGTAGTAGCGATGTCTGTTTTGATTTCATTTTATTTTTTTAATGTTTTACGGCATATCAACTCTGTAGTGGATCATCTATTCGATGTCAGTTGACAATACTGATTAAAGACCGATATTGTTTAACGTCGTTAGTTGGGTTTGATAGCAACACACTAACTCTCGGTTGAAACATGAGAACAGACTGATATTCTAACCTTAGTCTGGTGGAAATTGGGGGGTTCCCAACCTTATTAGTGCTCCGCATCCAACCGGATTTGAACGTGAATCTCTACAATAGCTAATAATTACTCTAATTTTTACACCCCACTTTCCCGACCCGACCTTGGGTCACATCTTACTTGTGGGAGTAAGATAAAAACTGGCCTTGTGCCTAACTCCTGGAGAGGAGTAAATCAATACTCTATTTTATATTTGTCTGTCTGTCTGTCTGTCTGTCTGTCTGTCTGTCCCCCCCGCTCTCTCTCTCTCTCTCTCTCTCTCTCTCTCTCTCTCTCTCTCTCTCTGTATACACACACAAATATATATATATATATATATATATATATATATATATATATATATATATATATATATATATATATATATATAGCTTCTTTGTAATATAGCAGGAAAAATCCCAGCGGAGTGCTCGATTAATTAAGAATTAAAGTTAAAAGTTAAAAATTAAAAATTTAGAGCGTATTTTTTTATTTATTTTGGTAGAGAAAAATTAGTACAAAAAAAACCGACGGCACGAATGTTGTGCTAATTTTTCTGTACCAATATATATATATATATATATATATATATATATATATATATATATATATATATATAATATTTTCAAATTAATCGACATGACATGTGTTTCAACCTGCAATACTCAGTATAGGAGGAGAGAATCCCTGCCAGTCACACGGTTATATATATATATATATATATATATATATATATATATATATATATATATATATATATATATATATATAATGGTAATAATCCAGGTAAAAACATCCACAGGGTAGTAATCCAAAGAATTTCAACCGGGTTTATAAAAAGTGCTAAATATCAAATAGAGCTTTATATATGATTATTTTTATTTACACAAACATGTACAAAATCTGCGACACTGGCATGTCGATGTTATCGATCAACAGTTATTATAAACTGAGATCTCATCAGGCAGAGTTAGAATCCGATCTTAACCTCAGATCATATTTGGAGATATGATATGAGAACTGAGGTTAAGATCGGATTCTAACTCTGCCTGATGAGATCTCAGTTTATAATAACTGTTGATCGATAACATCGACATGCCAGTGTCGCAGATTTTGTACATGTTTGTGTAAATAAAAATAATCATAATAGGGGCGCTGATTCGCATTAAATAATCCCCCCCCCCCCAAAAAAAAATTTGATTTGCCGTTGAACTGGAAAAACAATCCTGAACACTTACTCTATCTTCCTATCTTCCTATCTTCCTGTATGTCTGTCTTTCTTTTTATTTCTCACACACACACACACTGATTCTTTCTCTCTCTCCCTCTCCATCACACACACACACACACACACACACACACACACACACACACACACTTTCACCTCAACATACACCCTTTCTATCCTTACTCAACACACACACACATATACACACACATATACACACACACATAGTTAATAGTTAAAATCATTTACAACGAATCGTTTCCAATGGAGATTGGGCTTCAGCATTACATAACCCGAAAAGGGTTGATATAACATTAAACAAAATAACAACAACAAACCCCACCTCTCTCTCTCTCTCTTTCTCTCTCTCTCTTTCTCTCTCTCTTTCTCTCTCTCTTTCTCTCCACCTCTCTATTTCTCTCTCCCTGTCTCTCTCTCTCTTTCGTTTCCAATGGGGATTGTGCTTCGGCATTATGGACCCCGAAAAGGATTGATATGCCGTTTAACAAAATAATAAGAACGAACCTCGCATTTCTCTATTTCCGCCCCCTCTCTCTCTCTCTCTCTCTCTCTCCCTTTCTCTCTCTCATTTCCAATGGGGATTGTGCTTCGGCATTATGGACTCCGAAAAGGATTGATATGCCGTTCAACAGTGTAACAAGAACAAACCTCTTTCCCCTTCTCTCACTCACCCGTATTTTCCTCAAGCTACGACTAAAATAACAACTTGGGTTCAATTAAGTGTATCGTTTCCAATAAACATCTATCTTGTATTCCAACATGAAAATAACCGAAAAGGGTTCAATCGTTTTTAGAGGACCCTCCTCCCCCTCCCCTCCTCCTCTGCCCCCCTCCCCCTCCTCTTTCGATCTACACATTGCTTGCTATCCTTCAACGACTGGCGACCACCGACTGAATGACACCATAACAAGGGTTCGGTTAGGGCCCGCTGATTGAGCCCGGATAATCAATGACGACGTCAGAGCGCACGACTGCTACGCGAGGAGTTTTGTAGTTGTCTGTCGGGGAAGGGGTGGTGGTGGTGGGGGAGACGTGATTGTGAATGGGTTAAGTATGCGTGCACTGTGAAAGAACTGGGGGTGGGAGTGCCGATCGATATTTCATTCTGGAAATATTTGGGCTCAATGTAGGGCGCACGACTCTCCATTGAGAACCCTGATACCGAATGTGTGGGCGAATCTAAATGGGATCGAAGAGGGGGTTTAGGGTTTCATTCTTGTGCAATGTGCAATGTTTGCTCGGAGCGTTCGGCGTTCGACTGGCAGTTTAAGAACGGTCGCTTCATGCCAAGAATGTTGGCAATCTAACAATGAATAAATAAATAAAATTTTAGAAATAAAGTATGAAGCACTCAGAGAGTGCATACAACATCTTCCTGGTTTCTATTTACTACTACTATTACTACTACTACTACTACTACTACTACTACTACTACTACTAATAATAATAATAATAATAATAATACCCTCCCTTAAAAAAAGGATGGAACCAGCATCGACTGATACCACACAAAATAGTCATGAAGGGTCAAGGAGGATGGGAAGACCGAGGAGGGATAGCACTAACCTGACCTCCACTGGAAGAGTGCGGAGAGTACTGGGACATGGGGAGGCTTATTGCCGCCCAAATTCCAGAGAAGACCTATGGTCCTTACCAGCGAGAAATCAATGGTAAGCGGCTGTTGGGATACCGCAAAGTTATTTGCAATGGTTGGCGAAAAGAGGTTGAAAGTACTGGAAATCTGGGGAGGCTTGTTTCACTCAGACTCCAGGAGACACCATCAGTTATTATCAGTGAGCAATCACCGACGATGACTGGTGTGAGAACTCCTAGTGAGTTGAAAATAATAATAATTCTACATTTGAAACACGAAGGAAAAGCAACCCAGATAACTATTTTTGCTTTCATCATTAATAATAACAAGCGGGGACCTGTGGAAATTCCACAGTTTTCATTCTATGGACGCCAAGCGCGAACGCAGACCCCACGCTATTATTGTACCGCCTTTGTTCAAACTGAAACATACTTATAAATATTGTGGTTGATGTATGATCAGAAACTATTCGGTTATTCAAGGTCTATCTCGAAAACCCTTGTAAGAGTTTGTGACATATTCCCATTCTATGGACGTCCGGCGCGAACGCAGACCCCACGCTATTATTGTATCATCTTTGGACAGAACAGATACTGCGCTTTGATCCCGAGACATTGTATTTTAGTTCGAGTTTTATGTTCGACAAAACAGCGGCATAATATGAAATGTTAAAAATTCTACTTTGTATAATTTGGATTATTCCGACTACTGTTCTCATCGTGAGTGTTATTCTCACAACGTTTCGGCCGATGTAACCTCCGACCTTCTTCAGGTGTATCTTGTCGAACTCGGGAATCTTTCCGTCGAACTCGGGAATCCCAATGAACCGTGTCACAAGTCGATCGCAATGATGGCGAAACTACATGAATTGTATTTAAATTGCTTCTGCACCCACCATAGTCACCATATCGTGCTCCAACATCTACTAAATTCTATAAAATGTTCCATGGAAAGATATTTGGTTAGGGTTAGGGTTAGGGTAAGGGTAAGGGTTAGGGTTAGGGTTAGAGTTAGGGTTAGGGTTAGAGTTAGGGTTAGGGTTAGGGTTAGAGAAATTTAGCTTAAATGAAGAAATACTGTCGGAAACTCAGACATATTTTAAGGCACAAGACAAATATTTCGAATTGTTAGAGAAGCGTTGAAATGAGTGTATCACCCTAGAAGGAAAACTATGTTGATGAATAAAGTAGAATTTTGCCTTAAAAATGCTCAAATACAACGAGAAGAGGATGAAAATATAAAGAAAACGAATTCTTTGAAAAGCCATGGCTTAAGGAAAGAAAAATAGATTTCTTTTATTTGAAACACCTTGTTTTGAGCAACTGATGACGTAATAGAAATTGTACGTTAACAATCTTTATTCCCATCTTTTACTTGTCTATATAATTGCTCTATCTCGGATATCGAGCATCAATTTTTCATGCCATTCTATCTTTATTTTCCTGTTCTTAATATATATATATATATATATATATATATATATATATATATATATATATATATATATATATATATATATATATAGTAAGCAATGAAAATATATATGGCAATCAAGCTACACAGAGGCTCCCGCGTTTCATTCCCGGGGGAATCTTCAGGCTAAGTACTTCACGGCACCTCATTGTGGCCAGACGTGGCGAGTGTTTACGGCTGAGATTCGAAATCCGACCGCTTGTACAGTAGTCAGCAACATTACTGGTCACCCATCTATCAATCAACGTCTTTTTCTGTAGGCGTATTGAATAAAGAACCCCGTGACGGACCTTCTCAATGGCATGTCTCGTGAATGTGTATTTACCAGACTTGGTGACTAATAATGGCTAGGACTCAATTGTAAAAATCGAACCCTAACCAAAACCCTAACCATAACTCTAAAACCTAACCCTAACCCTACCCCCAACCCCAACCCCAAACCACAACCCAACCCCAATCTAAACCCTAAAACCTAACCCTACCCTAATCCTAACCCTAACCCAAAACCCAAAACCCAACCCTAACCCTAACCCTAACCCTAACCCTAACCCTAACCTAACTCTAACTCTAACCCTAACCCTAACCCTAACCTAAACCTAACCCTAAACCCTTACCCTAACCCTAAACATAAACCTAACCCAACCATAACCCTAACACTAACCCTAAACCTAAACCTAACCTAACCTAACCCTAACCCTAACCCTAACCCTAACCATAACCTAAACCTAACCCTAAACCCAACCATAACCCTTACCCTAACCCTAACCCTAACCCTAACCCTAAAGCCTAAACCTAACCCTAAACATAAACCTAAACCTAACCCAACCATAACCCTTACCCTAATCCTAACCCTAACCTAACCCTAACCCTAACCCCAACCATAACCATAACCATAACCCCTAACCTAACCCTAACTCCAACCCTAATCCTAACTCTAACCCTAACTTAAACCTAACCCCAAACCCTAACTCTAACCCTAACCCTAACCCTAACCCTAACCCCAATCCAACCCTAATCGTAACCCTAACCCTAACCCTAAACCCTAACCCTAACCCTAACCCTAACCTCAATCCCAACCTAACCATAACCCTAACTCTAACCCTAAACCCCAACCCAAACCAACCATAACCCTAACCCTAACCCTAACACTAATCCCTAAACCCTAACCTTAACCCTAACCCAACCCTAACCATGGCAGCATCCATTGAAAATACGAATCAATGAAATACTTGCCTCTACCCCCTGGACCACTTGACTGACACACCCACTTCATTTTCGCTTTTCCCCTCGGAAAATCGAAGCATTCAGATTCATTTGTGAATAGCACATCTTTTCATAGTTTGTATCAGAAGCATCCATGCATCTCTAGAAATGTGAATTCGTATGGATCAGTATCGTGCGACTTTTTTGATCGGCTTCATTCTGTTGTTTGAAAAAACATATTTATCCACACAATTGTTTCTGCCATTTTTTCTTGATAATAAATTCAAGCTCTACAAATCTACACTCAGATGATTTATGGAGTACTGTTGGCATATTTGGGCTGGTGAACTTTTGTCCCATTTGAGGGTTCTTGATAAGGTGCAGAAACGTGCCTGCAATTTGATTGGCCATACCCTTTTTTTCATTCTCTGCACCCTCTCGCTCACAGACGTGATGTTGCTAGTCTAAGTCTTTTCTATAATACTATTATGGAATACGTTCTTCGGAATTGTGTGATCTATTCCCTGCTTCCTTTGTTCCAGCTCGTTTGACTCGTTGGTCTAGTGGTCTCCATCAATTCGCTGTTTCGACAGCTTCTATTCCAGTAGCTTCTTTCCAATAACCGCAGGCCCGTGGAACTATCTTCCTGCTGACTGTTTTCCTCTTACATATAACCTTGTTCGTTTCAAGACTACGATCAATAGGCATCTCCTGTCTTTGCGATAACCATATTTGTTATTGTTATATCCTTACATCAAGTGGCTTTTAATCATTTTCTCATTTCACCTTTTAATTAATTTTGTTCAATTTTTGACACGAGATTTATACGTATTTCTCCCAACTCTGCTCGTAAATAAGATGGCGTCTAACAACGATTAGAAAAACTCACGTTCTTCATTGAAACTATATTTTATGTATCCGATATCAATGTGAGTCTGGTGATACCGGATACATAATGTGAGTAATTTTCTCTTGTCTTATGTTTTTTTCTGATGTTCTTAGACAAGATCTTTGGACTTCTGAAGAGTCTCACGTATGAAAAATCCAATATATATATATATATATATATATATATATATATATATATATATATATATATATATATATATATATATATATATGTGTGTGTGTGTGTGTGATTTTATGAAGGCTTACCAAAGCATTCCTTTCAGGACACCAATGATCACCATTAAAGATATTTTTTCTTACAAATACTATTTATTCAAATTAAATGTTTTTTCCTACACGTGTTTCACTACCAAGCAGTTACTTGCTTGGCAGATCATCAGGGAAATTAAATGTCTGGAATACTGGTTTCCACTGCCGACAATACACAATGTGGCGTTGCAATAGTTGAGGTCACTTAAGAAGAGAGGAGGAAAAAAAATAAAAATAAAAGTCAAAATTAAAAAGCAAGGAAGAACAACGATAAAAAAAGAAAGTCCTAGAAAAGTCTTAGAAAAGTAGCTCGTGCATTATTTCTTCCACCAAGCCAACAAGCAAATAATCGGTCCCAAATACATTCAATAAAACCATAAAACCGGAACAATTTGCGATAATACACTTTCACGTCGGCCGGCACAATGATGAATAAATCCCCCCCCCCACAAAAAAAACAAAAGAACTAAATCATTCAAGACCGCTCACAAGTTACCATTCCAATCCAATGATAGTATGGGAATTCTAAATCCAACTTCTCACAAAGAAAAGTCAACACAAATGTTCGTCCGAGTTCAAAGAGTCTTATTTCAATGGTTGATTTATTACCCTTCGAAACAAACACACGACGAGTTGAATGTCAATCCCGCAGAAAACTCCCTTACATTAAGAAAAAATCTTAATTAGTAGATAGAAACTATTTATTCAAAATACTGTTTCTAAAAATATTTATTATTAAACCTATTCCTTATAGAAATTAATTATCTAGTGTCTGGGACGTCATTTTACATTTTGGGAAAATATCCTTCATTTAATCAACTGCCGAATTATTATCGTTTTGTTGTTTAACGAAGCGAAAAAAGCCCATCCCGCAGAATTTGTTTTTAAAAGATTATTCATATATCAAAAATAAAATGTTATTATAAAAAAGTTTTCTACAAAAATCTAGTTATTATTTTAAATCATTTAAAATATTTCCTTAACGGCTCCGTCTGTTTGCAACTCTCTGTGGAGAATATTATTCTATATTCCATAAATAAATGTTACTACGGAATATCGTTATCAGAAATCTATTTTCTATTTTGAAAAAACCTTCTTTTTTTTATTGGACCGGTTTATTTTTTTGTCAACTTTACGGGAAAATATCACTCTAACTCGTTAAATGACAGGAGACTTTATTATTACTAATTTAAAATCCCGTACAAAATACTTTTTATAAAAATCCAATTGTTTCTATTTTTAGAAATAAAGTCCGTGTCGGCATGCATGTTTTTTAAATTATTTTTTCCTTAATTATTTTTCCCATTCCTGCCACCCAATTGTTTTATTTATTTTAATCTAATTAAAAACTAATTTAATTTAACCTAATTTAATTAAATAGCATCCAGGTTGCTATTTCTTATTTTTCACTTAAAATTACTTGAAATTCCCAATGCATTTCGTATAATATATCTATTTCTGAGAATAAATTGTGATTTATTATTTATTATTCCACTATCTTTTTATATGTAACAAAATTTCCCCCCTCTATTCCGCTGAATAAGTATTTACTATAGTTGACTATCACTGGGCCTTATTCCGATAGAATATTCCTACCTTATCTCCCCCAACCTAAGTCTCGAGTATCCGCTAATAATTGAATCAAGACATATCTTAGCATAAGTACGTGTTACTAATTCTCATCCTCCATATTATACACTAATTATTGCCCCAGATTGCCTCAGGAAGTGTCCATCCTGCCTATCTCTGCTGTAAGTTTATACTTCCCCCAATTCCCCTCCTATCCAGGTTTTAGGCTTGATAACAGGTAACGGTTTCTATGCAGACAGCATTGTAGTATTTCCTGCCTAGCGTTCAGTAAATTATCTCTAGATGTCATGATGTGGTACGACTCTAATGCACATAGGTTGCATCTCTTCTTTTTGTTCGGTTTATATTTGTTAGCCCTCCCTAAAATTGACCATTTCAGTTCGAAAGGGTCTTGCCTAGCAATGAGGTTTCTTACAAAACGGCCAACAGAAGTGTTAGGCCTATCTATGTCTTCCCTTTGGCCTGAAGGAACTCATGTGGTTTCTGAATCTATCTTTGAACTCACCCCCGGTTGAACCGATATATGATTTCCTACTACTCTCTGTTATCACATCGCATTTGTAGACAATGCTTGAAACTCTACAGTCCCCCCCCAGTGGACAGATGTTAGAAGCTCTGCAGTTACAGTTGTGTGCTGGGCCGTTGCTGGATGTTCTACTACTATGGATATTTATAATGGAGGTTCTGACTGAACTGGTGTTACTGGGATCAACACCAGAAGAGAAGATGGCTTCCCTTGTTTTAGTTATCTTAGAGTTATTATATCTTATGATGGATGTGGCTATATTTCTACAGGTTGAATAAGACAGTTTTACAGTATTTTTGTTAATGATTCCCCCCAATCTGCTATCCCTTGGAAAGTTTTTTTCCACTATGCTATAAAAAATCTTTGGGATATTAGTCTTAATATGCTGGCTATAGGGGGGGGGGTTGAACCATGTAGTGTATATCTGTTTGTTTATAGAATGATATATATATGCATGTGTAGAATTTTCCTAGGAACATAGTGGGATTAGTCCCGACACTCTACGGGCCCTTTAAGGGAGTTATGGGCCCTTTTTTGCGCAAGAAATATAAATATAATCATGGGTGTTATTTAAAAAGACAACTTAACAAATATCACAATTGCTCGCAGACTGACAATCTAAACGTGTTCTGTTTCGATCTTGCCCTTGGGTTGCTTTTTTATGAAAACGAAAAGAATCCTTTTTCCTTTTTTATTTAAATCATAATAAAATGTAAGTGTACGGAAAAATCGGATTGAAAGCCGGCAAAAAGAACTCTCGGAAACTAGCTCCCCGAACTGAGACAACAATTAAGAAAATAAGAGAAAAGAGAAAATCTCATCGTTTTACTCAGACATGTATCGATATATATATATATATATATATACATATATTAATTATTTCAATACCTACAGACATCGATGTTTCATGCTAACGCAATCTTCAGTGCAGGAAGCTAATTCTCAACGGTCGGCGGGCGCGAACCCTGATCACAAATCGCTACTGATTCGTAATCAAGAGTCTTAACCCCTCGGCCATAGACAATTAGTTAATAACTGTGGAGGAATAATAACTTTGTAAATAGCGAATCGGCGGCTAGATTTACTCTAGCAGTCATATATATATATATATATATATATATATATATATATATATATATATATATATATATATATATATATATATATATATATATATAGTCTAAAAAAGCCTTGAGTCATTAAAAAAAAAAAGAAAAAGAAATGTAAAATACAGTTTTAATCCCCAGACAGACTAACTAAATCCAAGATATTGCAGACTTAACATTCGTTGGAAAATTAATAAATGAAAAACTATAAGTAAAAAAAAGGGGGGGGAGTAATTATCTAAGAGTGAAACAAAAACAGGAGACCTTAAGCGTCTAATATTAACACGGGGATCATCAGCTGTTTATCATGTAACTGTTTCGTCGATTTAAAAACAGGACAGATATAGTATTCATGGCTTTCCAATGGTACTGATTATACGACCATTTCCCCAATAATCAAATGTCGAAATAATTCAGCTTAAAATATCACTAATATATACATAAATAAATGATAATAATGATAAAAAAAAAAAAAAATAATAATAATAATAATAATAATAATAATAATAATAATAATATATTACTCTTTAGACTACCGTGTGATATGGTAATTTGCATATTAAATAACATTATAACAATAATAAAAAAATAAAAATAGTAATAATACTATCTAAACACTACATCCGAGAACCATTCTGCAATATGGTAGCTAACAATAAAATTATATAGGAATTAAAGTTGCATTAAAAAATAAATAAAAAATAGAGCTTAAGTACCTTAGGTACCAGAAAAGTAATTAGATAAGAGGAAGGAAACCTAGCCATACAGATCTAAATACCCAATATATAGTCTAAAGAAGCTTTGAGTCATTTTGAACAAAAGGAATATATATATATATATATATATATATATATATATATATATATATATATATATATATATATATATATATATATATATATATGGGAATAGAAGGATGAAGGTAATCCGACGTGATGGTAAAATGAAAAAGGAAAACCAAAAACTGGATGTTTTTTTATGTGTACATCAACGTTTCGTCTTTATTTATAAGACTTCATCAGGATGATGATATAGGGAAAAGATATCATGCAAGCATGGATACATGTAGGGTAGACATGTTGGGAAGAAAAATAAAATAAAATGAAAAATAATGGCAGCGTCTAGCTGGACGTCCGTACTTGTTAGAGAATGAAAAATGAGTGGGAGAAAAAGGGGAAGGGTGGAGGGAGCAAGGACTACTGTGGCTGGCGATGAGAGAAAGAGGTGGGGGATGAGCAGGGGTAAAATGGATGGCAGAGAGAGATTGGAGGAAGAGGGGGAGGGGGTGTTTGACCAGATGGCTGTGGTCGAGATTGAAGGGGAAGAGTGAGTTGGAATGTTTGTGTGTGTGGGGTGTATGCAGGGAAATGGGGATGGGTAGAGAGGGAGGGGGGGGCTGTGATTTTGGTGGATGGGCGAAAGTTATAGTCTTAGAGAGCGTTTGAAGAAAATGAGGGAATTTAAGAAGAGGTATGGGAGAAAATGGATGAGAGGGGGAAGAGGGAGGATTTGTCGTGATAGGGTGTGAAATATTTGAAATATTTGGAAAATGATAGCAATGAGTGAGGGATTGGAGTGGGTGGGGGAGGGGGTGATTGAAAGGGTGGGTGAGGAATATATTTGAAATATTTGGAACATGAGAAAGTTTATTTGGACTGTAGTATTAAAAATGTGAGGGAAAAAAATGAGGAAAAATAAGAGAAGATTCAGGGAGAAAAGGGAAGGGTGTGGGTGAATGGAAGAGTGTCATAAGGTTAGAGATGAAAATAAAAGTTAGCCATGATCAGGCAAAAGACTTTGTTCTGTGAGGATGATCTTGCTTATTAAGGGTGATAGGTTAAAGAAACCATTTCGCTGCTTGATAGTAGTGGAGGATGTGATGAGTGCAGTTTCCAATAATCTTCGCCGAGATTTGTTGTGGATGTGTTTAGTGATTTTGGCTTGTTCAAATTTGAATGCATGACCATATTCTAGAGCATGGGAGAAAAGTGCACTAAGAGGGTTGTTGTTTTTTATATCCCTTTTATGTTCATTTAATCGTGTCTTTAATTCACGTTGTGTTTCTCCCACGTAGAATTGATGGCAGTCATTGCAAGGGACAGTGTATAAGCCGGCATGGGATGTGGGTGTTTTTTTTTTCTTCCCCTTCAATCTCGACCACAGCCATCTGGTCAAACACCCCCTCCCCCTCTTCCTCCAATCTCTCTCTGCCATCCATTTTACCCCTGCTCATCCCCCACCTCTTTCTCTCATCGCCAGCCACAGTAGTCCTTGCTCCCTCCACCCTTCCCCTTTTTTCTCCCACTCATTTTTCATTCTCTAACAAGTACGGACGTCCAGCTAGACGCTGCCATTATTTTTCATTTTATTTTATTTTTCTTCCCAACATGTCTACCCTACATGTATCCATGCTTGCATGATATCTTTTCCCTATATCATCATCCTGATGAAGTCTTATAAATAAAGACGAAACGTTGATGTACACATAAAAAAACATCCAGTTTTTGGTTTTCCTTTTTCATTTTACCATATATATATATATATATATATATATATATATATATATATATATATATATATATATATATATATATATATATAAACTCTGTTAAGTAAAATTAAAATAAGATCACCGTTGAAAAGATTAGAAATAGACATTCATTAAAAGCCCAAGTGCCGTTGAATCCTATCGAATGTCTTGATATTTATACTTGCCGCTTTCAGTATAAATATAACTTAATTTCTCCGTTATTACGTGACAATCTCCCGTTGCCTATGAGACTAGAACGAACGCTTACAGAGTCTAGGTATCTCTGTGACCGTCCGAGATTGTTATTTCCTCTACGCTTGAAACGACGTCGCGCGTAGGTAAAATATAAAATTATAAAATTTAATATATATATATATAAGTATAATTTTTTATTTATACAAACATTATTGTTTACATATGTGCATACATGTTTCGGTTGCACTTTTCCCAGAAAGTCAACCTGATCAGACCAAGAATTTCAGAATCTGAAATTCTTGGTCTGATCAGGTTGACTTTCTGGGAAAAGTGCACCCGAAACATATATGCACATATGTAACCAATAATGTTTGTATAAATAAACATTTATACTTATAAACAGCTCTACTTGTTATTGAGCACTTTTTATAAACACTTGAGTTTCTACGGATTTACATTTTCAGAAACTAATACAATACATGTACGATATATATATATATATATATATATATATATATATATATATATATATATATATATATATATATATATATAAATATATATATATATATATGGTACATGTATTGTATTAGATGTTAATCCGTTGAAACTCCAGTGTTTATAAAATGTGTTAAATAACAAGTAGAGCTGTTCTTTAGTATACATTTTTATTTATACAAACATTATTGGTTACATATGTGCATACATCTTTCGGTCGTGCTCTTCACAGAGAGCCATCTCCTCAAACCAACAAAAAAGGAAAACGTTTATCGTTTCTTTTTTTTGTTTTTGTTTGAAGAGGTTGACTTTCTGTGGAGAGTACAAGCGAAACATGTATGCACATATGTATCCAATAATGTTTGTATAAATAACAAATATATATATATATATATATATATATATATATATATATATATATATATATATATATATAAATGACTAAGGCTACTAATATTTGTAAAAAGCTTTTTTCAACATTTATTATTTTGTTGTTTCATAATTTTATCATTTTATACAACGCGTTTCAAGCGGTGGTCCGCTCTCATCAGATATCTAAATGGATTTACATATCTGATGTGAGCGGACCACCAGTTGAAACGTGTTATATGAAATTGTAAAATGATAAAATAACAAAATAATAAATAAATATTGAAAAAAACTGTTTACAAATGTTGGTAGCCTTACTCCTTTATATATATATATATATATATATATATATATATATATATATATATATATATATATATATATAAATGATAATTTATTTCATTTTGACTACAAAATTGATTTTGTTTCACGAGAGCAGTTTGAGGGGCCCCCAATCTTCAGGTCTTGAAATAACATTATATATATATATATATATATATATATATATATATATATATATATATATATATATATATATATATATATATATAAATATATATATACATATATATATATATGATTCGCTATTACATTGTATTTCCTTTGCAAATCAATTAACATTTATGCAATAGTATCACATTTGCTCAAGTAGATTCCCGCTTTTTTTTTCAATATCGTCTCCCGATGTATCATTCGATCTCCTGTAAATATAGATTTTTTTACTCCGCCCCCTTCTCTCGTTTCCCCTTCTTTCTTTCTTTCTTTCTTTCTTTTTTTCTTTTTTTCTTTTTTTCTTTCTTTCCTTTTTCGACCCCTGCACACTTATTTTTAAAACTGCACTCAATGTCTTCGCTTAACCTCGATATATTTATAGCCGCCAATGCAGAAAACTAAGTGCACATCTCTCAACGGGGCGTACATGCACGCACACATGCACGCATACAAACACATGCACACACACACACACACATGCACGCACACATACACGCACACACATGCACGCACACACATGCACGCATACACATGCACGCATACAAACACATGCACACACACATGCACACACATGCACGCATACACATGCACACACGCACACATGCACACACACACATGAACACACACATGCACACACATGCACACACACACATGCACGCATACACATGCACACACGCACACATGCACACACGCACACATGCACGCACACATGCACGCACACATGCACGCACACATGCACGCACACGCACATGCACACACATGCACACACATGCACGCATACAAACACACACACATGCACGCATACAAACACACACACATGCACGCATACAAACACACACGTGCACATTTTCCCTTTTTCTCTGTATTCTCCCGATGTTCATCTGCAATTTTCTTCTCCCATATCACTTTGAAAATTCGAAAATAACATGCAATCCCCTCTTCCATTCTATCTCAGTCATCTCTATTTCATCCCTTTTTCACGTCGTTCTTATTTTTCACCTAAAATCTCAAAAAGAACATCTTCACTCATTTATGAGGAAGTCTTCTAAATGAATAAATGCGAAAGTCTTTTCCCCATCTTTTCTAACCATGTTGGATAATGGGCCTATGGGAATGGACGTATCTGTTGGGAATCGTTGGTTTGACTTGCGCGAATTAACGCGGGTGCAGTCGAGTTCAGATTAGGGCCTGTTCTCACAGTCAGAGCTAACAGACGTGACAAGGTTACCGTGTGACGAGACCCCAGATCAAGGGTCAGTCTGCACCTGTGAGAGGCTCTGTGACGTCGCGGGCCTTGCGTGGGAAACAGAGGATCCGTGACGTCACTCGTTCTCGTGAGAAGCGAGTTTTTAGTCAGTCTGATTCGGAAGGCGAACCGAGAGGACATGCGATTCACGATGTAAAACTAAGGGAAATATTTCCCTTCAGGGAAGACAAGCGCGACAAATCCTCCCCCCCATCTCTATGATTTGTTAAGAAACATTGGTAACTAACTACGATAAAGTAGGATTTGCTGTCTCCCTCTCTCTCGACGTAGTGAATGACTCCCAGTTAAAATAACAACTCTTGTCATAAAATGAATTAAATCTAAAAGCAGAGTTTGTCTTCGGAGTGCGTCATGACTTTTGTTGCAGACAACGGACGGCGTGGTTCACGGCAGAGAAGAAAGAATTCATCCACTAGACGACACGAAAACCCTCTACACGACGAGGGAGAAGCTACGGTATGCAACAAGTATATTAACATCAAAACAGATCGTGTTTATTTCATTCAATGATACAACATAATATTTTGAAATACTGTATATATAGTAGACATCAAACGTTCACAAACAATTTTAGGTCTTCTTAATTTGCATATTTATTTCATAAACAGCTCTTAATTAATTTGCATTGTCATATTTTCATATATATATATACGCAATATTTCTGTCGTTAATAAAAATGTCTGATGTCGCCGGATTGCTGACAACAGATACTACACTTGGTATTTATTTACCTCCCACACCGGTAAGATGTGACACAAGGTCGGTAGTATAGGCATCGTTTCAAGTGTGGATTTTTTCATTTTACCCATAGCACGTAAACCGCGTGGTACACATACACATATCGGCATTTAACACAAATCGTCATTACATCAAGACGAATTTCAACTTGACTGCGACAAATATGTCTAAATCAAGAAAAAAAAGAAGAGGAAACTAAAATGCCTATACTTTTGAAAATAGCGTATGTCGCTGAAAGTACTCAAGTTTTTAGAATAAATGAATAATTTATTTTATAAAACAAACAAAAATGCGTTGTTCAGGTTTTTTCAAAATATTTTTCTTATTGCCATTCCGTCAACGTGTGAACTTTTTCATTTATATATATATATATATATATATTTATATATATGTGTGTGTGTGTGTGTGTGTGTGTGTGTCTAGTTATGCATAGGAGACGTAATACGGCGTAACAGCTCGCTGTATATATATATATATATATATATATATATATATATATATATATATATATATATATATATATATATATCGCAAGCATGAAGGGAAGACGAATTCTATCGTTCATGATTAAAAGTTAATTAAAAAAATTAAAAAAATGCCAGCCGACCGGTTTCGCCCTCTCTTAACAAAGGTGTATCAAGGGATTTTAGAAAAAACGAGGGATTTAAAAAAAAAACGGGGTGAAAAAAGAGAGAGTACAGATAATAAAATAGCGTTATGTTATATGTACAACGGAGGATGAATCTTAGAGACTGATCACATCTAGTCTCAATAGACATTCCCTTTGCTTACAAAAGTAAAATCCCTCGATACAGCCTTTGTTAAGAGAGGGCGAAACCGGTCGGCTGGCATATTTTTTTCTTGATTAACTTTTAATCACGAACGATAGATGTGTGTGTGTATGTATATATGTATATGTGTGTATCCAGGGTTTCGAATCGCATGACCAGTAGTGAATAGTCATATCTCTATGCTGATGAGTCCAGATTAAAAAAGGACGAAACGTATACGTACATAGATAATAAACAAGAACAAATATATATATATATATATATATATATATATATATATATATATATATATGTGTGTGTGTGTGTGTGTGTGTGTGTGTGTATATATATATATATCAACTTATACAACATATTGGATAACATCACAAAATTATGAAGTCACCAAAGGCGTAGAGAGAGAGAGAAAGAAAGAGAGAGAGAGAGAGAGAGAGAAAAAGAGAGAAAGAGAGAGATGTATATAGAGAGAGGGTGTGAGGGAAAAAAGAGGAGACATAAAGACATGGGTAAAGAGAGAGAGAGAGAGGGGGGAGAATATGGCAAATACTGATCCATCGGGTCATCACGAGGCGATCAATAATCTCCCCTAACCGCAACTCTACTGATTTGCATGTCGTGTGTATGCGCGCTGGCTACAAACGCGTCTTTAGTTTCTTGTTCCCGACCTCCATGCGAACGGACTCGCTCAGCAAGTTCCCGGTGCGTACGCGACTTCAAGTGCACGCATGCGTAATGGCAACCGGAAGTCTACGTCTGTGTCTGTCTGAAGCTGAATTCCCCAACCCTTTCTTTCGTCCCCACAAAAACCTACAACAAGTTAATGGCAAATGGGGGCTCTCTTTC
>OY744518.1:220715159-220725159 GCA_963556195.1 Sepiola atlantica
ATATGGTATATATGGATTCAAAACAACATTTAAATCATGTTTCAGAAATAAGAGATGATGTAAAATAGGTTTGCGCACGTTTCCGCACGTTTTCGGCCATATTGAATTTAACAGCATGGTTATTCGCTCCCAAATTAGTAGGATATTTGACTTGCTCTGAAAAATATACGCGACCATCATTTCACCTGTCTGTTTCTACTTGCCGTATGGGGCTTTTTCTCTGCTTTTGGATGAATTTTAGATTCAAATCACGAACAGAGAGTAGGGAGGGATTTCCAAAGTCAGGTGTTTCTTTCTCTGCTTTTTGGATGATTTTTTCAAATTTTCTGACGAAGAATTTATTTATTTATTTATAAACGATCGTTTTATTTGCTTGTATTAGAATTGTTAAATGTTGTGCGAAACGTGTGTACATTGGATTCTTATTTCTGAAATTTGATTTCAATTGTCATGACAAATAACACCCTACCTGAGAGTTCATCATTCAAACTCCTCACTCTAACTTTCACAGGTAACATGAACTGGAATAAATACATAGATGACATTGCCAAGGCTGCTGCAAAGAAGGTGGACTTCCTTCTACTGTGCTAGTAAACTTCTCACACCTGAAATTATCCTATATCTCTACAAAGCCACCATGCGCCTATGCATGAAGTATTGTTGCCACATCTGGGCTGGGGTATCACCCACTAGTCTCTCTCTCTTAGACAAGGTCCAAAAAAGAATCGCCAACTTGATAGGTCCTTAACTATCCACCAAGCTCCAGCCCCTGTCCCATCGCCGCAATGTTACTTCCTTATGCCTGTTTTACAAGTACTTCAATGGATTGTGCTCTGATGAGCTTGCTGCTCTGGTACCCCCACGACGTAAATTCACTAGACCAACCCGACAATCTGCTGAATCCCATCCATTCACTGTGGAGGTCCCCAGATGCCGAAGCTTCTTTCCTTGTGCTGCTGGACTCTGGAACTCCATCCCTGCTCCCTGTTTTCCTAACGGTACTGACATGCAGAAATTTAAAACTAATGTAAACAGACATCTCGCTACACGTCTCCCAATTTAGGTTGACCCCCCTCCCCCAAACTCTCACCCTTTTTCTCAGTAGCCCTTTACGTATACATTGGCGGCCGGCCTTGTTTGGGGGTGAACTGTTTTAATATATATATATATATATATATATATATATATATATATATATATATATATATATATATATATATGATTTGATAAAATGTAGAGATGCAATGGAACAAGCAAATTAAATAATACAATAAAAAATGCATATTGTGAGATCATATAGTTCGTCTTTATTGTTAAAGCGACTTCTTCAGAAATGAGTGAAATTGTTATTTTAATTGAGTTATAAAAGGGATGAGTAAAAAGGTAAAAGGGGGTCATACCAAATTGTAGGACGTGGCAAATCTTTTTAAAAATCTCTCTAAAAAACGGTCAAAGAAGATAAAGGACAAAAACAAAACGAGTAAAATTTCCCGTCGTTAAAATTACAACTAAGCCGAAAGAAGGGAAAATAAAGGCGATGTGGTAGATTCCTGTTCATTGTTTGATATACTTTTGTCGGGCATTTATAAGGACAGCTAACAGAACGAAAAAGGTGTGAAAAAAAAATAAAAATAAATGTTACCAAAGGCAAGCTAAGTTACTCTTCAACCTACCTAGATAAGTTTATTTGTGTTTTAACTTATTTTAAAGCGTTTTTTTTTAGTTCGATTTAAAAGTAGTGTCGAGATGTCACGTGGCTAACTGCGGCCATGTTTTTCCATTCTAATATGACGTCTCGACACGACTTTTATATCGAACTAAAAACACTTTAAAATAAGTTAAAACACAAATAAAATTATCCAGGTTAGTAGAAGAATAACTTATCTTGCCTTTGGTAACATTTATTTGTTGCACATTTGTTTTGGGGTTTTTCATCCGTTTTTTTGTTCTGTTAGCTGTCGTTATGAATGACCATTTTTTCTTCAACTTTTCTTTTAATATGTCAATGTTTTCAATTATAATTCTTAACAATTTATGGTATATTTCGATGAAGTAAAGACGAAATATTAAAATCTCACTACATCGTCTTTCAAACAATTGCCCTGAAGACCGGAGATCGCATCAACCGAAACGCGCAATCACAAATGCTTTAATGAGCTGAATCCTCTTGTTGCATCAAACTCCATCTTCGATACTCAAGCCGTGGTTCTTTAGAAACACCCAATACTCTGTTTCTCTGTCTCTCTCCCCGCTTCTCTCCCCCTCTCTCTATTCCCCTCTCTCTCTATTCCCCTCTCTCCCTCTCCCCCTCTCTCTATTCCCATCTCTCTCTATTCCCCTCTCTCTCTATTCCCCTCTCTCTCTCTCTCCCTCTCCCTCTCTCATTCTCTCTCCCTCTCTTTCTCTCTCTCTCCCTCTCTTTCTCTCTCTCTCTACCTCTCTCTATTCCCCTCTCTCCTCCTCCTCTCTCTCTCTAGCTTGCTCCCTCTCTTTCTCTTACTCTCTCTCTCTCTACTTCTCTCTATTCCCCTCTCTCTCCTCCTCTCTCTCTAGCTTGCTTCCTCTCCCTCTCTTACTCTCTCTCCATCTACCCCCTCTCTCTCTATTCCCCTCTCTCTTTCCTCCTCTCTCTACCTCTATCGCTCCCTCTCCCTCTCCCTCTCTTGTTCTCTCTCTCTCTCCCTCTCCTCCCTCTGTCTGTCCTCCATCTCTCTCTCCCTCTCTCTCTCTCTCTTACTCTCTCTCTCTTACTCCCTCTCCCTCTCCCCTCTCTCTCTCTCTTTCTCTCTCTCACGCACGCAGACTTTCCAGAACATTGATTTTTTCCTGTCTCATGCCCCCTTCGTTATTCTCTTCGTGATTGCGACTCCTTTCATAATCTGTGGCGCAGTTTATAAAATAGTTCGATGAACTCTTGCTTTTCTTGTTGATATTTTGTTTTGTTTTATTTACTTATCCGATCCCCCCCCCGTCCCCCGCCCCCCGCGCCCCACTCTCCCAATCCTCCCCACCCATCCCCGGTTCCATCCGCATCTGCTCGTCCGTCTCGACTAAGTCATTCCGCCGTTGTAGAAAAGCTCGACTGATGCTGGCGCGGCCCGGGCCGACCAATCAGAATCTGCCGTCGCCTCAGCTTTCACGTATCTCTGCCGGTGCACCCCTTCCCCCTTCCCGCCCCCTTGCGAGCGTGTCGTCATTCGGATTTCGGACCCGTTGGCAAATGATCGCCAGGAAGCGAACGGGACGTTTGTTGGTGATCGAGGGACCGGCCGGAGTAACCGGCGTGCTACCATACACTCACACCCTCGCATACACACGATGTAAATACTCTCTTGTTTGTTTTCATAACACCCCACTACCGCTGTCTGTCTGTCTCCCCTACATCCACCTCTCTCTCTCTCTCTCTCTCTTTCTCTTTCTCTCTCTGTTTATGATGTGTGTAGAGAGGGAGCGTGTATCTGTCAATCACTATTTTTCGGTCTATTTATTCATCTAAATATCGCTTCCTCTCTCCATCTACATCTCTCTTCACACAGACACACACACAAGTATATATATATATATATATATTATAATATAAAATGAAATAATAAAATAAGGTGCCAATCAAATTTTATTAGAATTCAAAGTTCAAGCAAAGTATCTTAACGTCCTTAGCTCATGAGTTTTCAAAGATAATTCTTCTCCTCAGAGGACCATTACCGCAGTTATACTACTACAGGTAATAAAATTAAACTTTGAAAATATATAAAAATATATACAAAAATACATAAAAATATATAACATCAAATATATCAACCCAAAAACATACTTTTTTGTTAAATCTATACAATCCATCCAAGTCATACAATTTAAAAAAAACATAATCAGGAAAGATATCCAGACGGTTGACTGAAGATTAATCCAGGTGATGAGTGACAGTCCAAATACGAGAAATTGAAAGAATTGAAAAAGTTATCCAGTCGTGAGATGCGTCAGCAATCGATGAAGTGAAAGTATCCAATGTTTATGTTAATCATTACAACGATAAATAAATCAAATCAAATAGTATAAAAAGAAATTTTAAAAAAATAAACTCACTCAAAATTCCAAAAACTTGATCCGAGCAGTGCAAATCAAATCAAAGTTCGCTGGTTAAATGGAGAATCCGTTAAATCCGAATTGAACAAAATTAAAATCGAATTGAGTCAACAAACACGGTCATTTCTTCCCCCCGGAGCGAATAAAAATAATTAAGATACTTTGCTTGAACTTTGAATTCTTATAAAATTTGATTGACACCTTATTTTATTATTTCATTTTATATTATAATATTAATGCTCTATCCAGTATATTGAGCTTCAGTTTTTATCCGGATGTTTTCACTAATTATAAGATATTAGTTGACGCTTATATCTTTTGTTGGATTGCTTCATATATATATATATATATATATATATATATATTAATTTTATATGTAAATAAAAGTAATCCATGGACACGTGTTTCTGGCTCACAGCCATCATCAGCATAGCTAACTTAGACACCAACTTCTATGTTGATGTTGATAGTTCTGCGTTTTATCCCCAGGCTACGACGCCTTGCCTGGAATATATATATATATATATATATATATATATATATATATATATATATATATATATATATATATATATATATATATATATATATATATACGCTCTTAGAACATTTCAATATTATAGACGCTTTTTTTTAATATATGGCCGTCATAGTAATAAAAAAAACGCAACAGTAAACACCTATTTTACAGACACCAAGACTAACAGCGCCTGAAGATGATTTGAAGAATCAAATCGAAAGTACTCGCGAAAATGGAAAAAGAAATTGAACAAGAACCCACGAAACTTACATACAGCAATGTGACCGAAACACTAAATTGACCATTCAGAAAATTGAAAAAAAAAAAAAATGAAAAGTCTTATCACGCAAAAACTCTCCGTTTATTTAATATATATTTTTTCTGATGATTTTGTAATGTTGCAGAGACGATATTGACATAAAAATGTTGTTTGACACAAAACAAATGAAACGGGCCGTAAAAAATTATCTCACAGAAATGTTATGTTTTTTTGGAAATGTGAAAGAATAAAAATTAAAATAATAAAATAAAAACATGGTTATTGGAATATAATATGAACCTGACTTATATATATATATATATATATATATATATATATATATATATATGATTATTTTTATTCATACAGACATGTACAAAATCTGCGACACTGGCATGTCGATGTTATCGATCAACAGTTACTTTAAACTGAGATCTCATCAGGCAGAGTTAGAATCCGATCTCAGTTTATAATAACTGTTGATCGATAACATCGACATGCCAGTGTCGCAGATTTTGTACATGTCTGTGTAAATAAAAATAATGATATATAAAAGCTCTATTTGATATTGAGCACTTTTTATAAACCCGGTTTAAATTCTTTGGATCACTACCCTATGGATGTTTTACCTGGATTTTATTATTATTATTATTATTATTATTATTATTATTATTATTATTATTATTATTATTATTATTATTATTATTATTATAACATAATAATAATAATAATAATAACAACAATAATAATAATAACAATAATAATAATAATAATAATAATAATAATAATAACAATAATAATATAACAATAATAATAATAATAATAATAATAATAATAATAATAATAATAATAATAACACTAATAATAATAATAACACTAATAATAATAATAACATAATAATAATAAGATAACAATAATAATAATAATAACATAATAATAATAATAATAACAATAATAATAATAATAATAACAATAATAATAATAATAATAACAATAATAATATAACAATAATAATAATAATAATAATAATAATAACATAATAATAATATAACAATAATAATAATATAACAATAATAATAATAATATAACAATAATAATAATAATAATAATAATAATAATATAACAATAATAATAACATAATAATAACAATAATAATAATAATAATAATAATAATAATAACATAATAATAATATAACAATAATAATAATATAACAATAATAATAATAATAATATAACAATAATAATAATAATAATAATAATATAACAATAATAATAATAACATAATAATAATAACAATTATAATAATAATAATAACAATAATAATAATAATAATAGTAATAATAATAATAATAATAATAATAATAATAATAATAATAATAATAATATAACAATAATAATAATAATAATAAAAATAATAACAATAATAATATAACAAATAAAAAATATAACAAATAAAAATATAACAAATAAAAATATAACAAATAAAAAATATAACCAATAATAATTATAATAACAAATTGTAATATACTCAACTCTAACATTTACTAAAGTTTCACTGTCTTAGGAATGAGGAGAAGTGTCTCCGCCGCCTTACATAGATCGAGATTTTCACTTGAGAATTACTCAGTTTTCAGATATTTCGTGACCCAATTTTGACGCTTCCAAATATTTCCTCGGAGATTTCTTGACGAATTCCAATTTGCAAAGAATCTGACACTTTTTGTCCATCTCAACTTCTTTAATTCGAACCTCATTCAAAGACTTTATCGCTGTTTAAATATGGTCGCTTCTCCAAAACTAGCGTTGGCTTAGGTTCATCTCGAGAAGGCAAGTTCTGAAAGTTTCGGCGCTGATACACTTGCCGCGTCTAGCCACACCGATGAGTCGTAGACGACTAAACAGTTGTCTGTGTATATCTATATATCTATATCAATAAATCTATATCAATCTCTCTCTTTTTTTTCTTTGTCTTTCTCTCTCTCTCTCCCTCACACTCTCTCTCTCTCTCTCTCTCTCTCTCTCTCTCTCTCTATATATATATATATATATATATATATATATATATATATATATATATTAAAATATATATACTTTCATGCACTGATGAGAGCAATAAGCTTGAAACGCTAGCGTCTGTAGGTATTAATAATTTAATATTTATTAAAACATATTATACTATAGTTGAGCAGCTTAAGTCAAAAATGATGAAGAATCCTGCATTTTGGTAAGCAAGCATGAAACTTGGCACGATTGCTCACAATCGTCTACTCTTCCGAAAAAACGTTTGGGCCACTCAAAAAATCTAAGATAGCCGCCATTTTTCAAGATGGCCGCCACGGATGGTAAAATTTATCATTTTGTGCACTAAATGCTTCATTTTTGACCGATTTCCACATATTATATATCAATTTATATGTTTCTGATGTCAACAAAGCCATTTCTGACGACAAAATAAAGATTTAACACCATTTGAGTGTAATAAAGGCTATATTTTACACAGTTATGTCAGTTTATCCCGCATTTTTCTCTTCTTGTTCTTGTGTTTTCATCAGGATTCACACGTTCAACACTCGCAATTGCAGCTGCATAAATATGTACATGGAAGGCCGAATTTATAGCATTTGCATCTTCCAAAGCATTGTGTCTTGCATCCGCATTTTGTTAGTTCCTTGCAGCTTTCTGCAACTGGCGGAAGTGTTGTCCAAAATATCTTCCATGTATTGCCGTGCTTCTTCCACCCCCACTCGCCAGGACTATCAATTTCCATGTGACAGCATGTTGCTTGACTCCAAATGCACCCTGCTTGATATGTTGCACGCTTTGTGTGTTCAGTTAAAGCTGCTTTAGTTGGAGGTATGGAGTCATAGGGTCTCTGTTTACGAGCAAACATGTCCAATCTTACAGCATCTATTTCTGTGAGGGAGGTAGATCTGTCATACATTGTGATGACAAACTGGTCAATAACTGCTTGGTCCTCACTTGTTATGACTGGTGGATGACTGCTCAGCTTGACAAATACGTCCGTCACGTCAGGTAAAACATTCCATGTCTGAAATGCTGTCTTTTTAGCTTTATATCGAAAGGCTGACACATTGTCACAACCAGTAAAGGCATGGAAAAAGGACAAGCCTTTAATTTTTTCAGGGCCAAGTACGCTGATGACTTCATGTACTGGTGAGCGTATCGTGTCCTAGTAACACTTGAAGCAGTGATGAAAGATTCTGCAATACCAGACGAAGCTATATCTGCTTCTACAATGGCTTCTATCCAACCACTTGCTTTTAGAAGCGACCCAATTGACTTCAGTGCAGCCATTTCAACATGCAAGCCGCCAAACATGATGACGAACTTATTTTCACCATATTGCTGATGCCAGTGCCATTGTATTTGCTTGGTCAATGCATAAAGTGGCTGATCAGCAGTTATGACTGGAATTTGCCCTGGGTTGAGGAACGCTATTGTCTTTCTAATCCTCTCCATAACATGTCGTATTGTGGCAACTGAGTGGGCTTGTTCTCGGAGGAGAGGTAGAATTGATGTAATGCTCACTTTGAAATCTAAACCTCTCTTCTCAGAAGCATGGTGTGCCGACCAGGTTATGTTAACGTCATCATCAATGCTTTGTGTCAGATGAACCTTTTCTAGCCACTGAAATTCATTTGCTAACAAAAGCCTGGGAAAGTCAATATCGACACTTGTTGGATATTCGAACTCTGGAGGCGACGGAGTCTTGTTCTTTAGATATGCAGGATGAATGTTTGTGAAAGATTCTGGAAGTTCAGGCACCCGTTTTATACTATGATTTTTGATCATAAGTGGCTCACGCAGTTCACCATCACTGTCAGACGTTGGATGTTGAAATAGTGAGATACTGGTACCATGAAAGGATGTTGTAGCTGTTGTTGCAGACGGATTGTGATCTATATTGTCCATAGCTGATGTGGTGAAAAGACCTTTCCTAAGTTCTGTAGGGCACACAACACCCTCTTCAGTGTACCTGTCAACAACGGCATCACCCAATTGAGCAGATATTTCAAGCACCCTGTCATATGAAATGCTTAGTCCATGGTCATGTAACAGTTCCACAAGTCCTCGTTTTCGTGTTTTCCCATACAAAGATAGGCCCATAAAGATGGGAAAGGGAGGCTCACGATTGTGTGAATGTCTGAATGTGGATGAATTGCTTTTGTGACTGTAGCAGTTGTACTGCAGGAGCTGAGCTACAGCCAAGTCTGTCTTTGATGAACCTAATTCCAGTTGCGACTTGATATCGACGCCGTGCTCCACCATACAAACAAATTGTTGTAGTGATTGAGGAATAGAATTTCCCACTGAGTCTGCACGGAATCTACCATTAAATTTCCATTCATGAGCAAGCATGTGTCTTCGCAAAATACTAGCAGCTTTATTGAGTATAACAGCATCAGAAAATTCTGAAGCTTTTGACAAGATTGACCCTGTATCCTCTGTAAAGGACAAGATAACATCTCTCCCACTCTTGTGAGCTTCAAGTGCTGGTATATCTGACAAAAGCTTCTCTTTCAGTCTTGTTGAGTGAACATATGAGGCAAGTTCATGCAGTTCCAACTGTTCAAGTCGTTGCTTATACAGTGTGATGAGATCTGCAAGTTTAAACACAACTGGTGCATCACTGTTCGTATTAGTTTCAACTATATAAGCAAGAAGCTCTGAATATACCAATGGATGGATTCTTTTTTTCTGATAATCTTCATTTTCCTGTTTTTGTAGAGCAGCAAGGTGACATCTTTCCCTGTTGTAAAGAGTTGTTAAACAATCTTTATGATACTTCAACTCTTGTGCAATGGCATCACCAGCACTCAATCGGGCAAGAATTTTACATTCACCTAGAGTTGTGGCACATTCATTGAGCCTACTGCTGAGCCCCATTGTCATGACTTCACGTCTTTGTCCATCATCTAGAAATTCTTTGTCGCAGATGAAACATTGTTCTGGCTTTAAACTCACTCTTCGAGTCTTTGAACAACTCTTGTCAGTATGTTCCTGAGCGTCAGATGCCCTTTTCCTGGCCCGATCAAGTTTGGTATTTTTGAACAAAGCACGGCAACTCTGATGGTACTGAGCATTGTTTTGCCGCAATGTATCTTCAATACCATCACCTT
>OY744518.1:220730159-220750159 GCA_963556195.1 Sepiola atlantica
ATTAAGGACCATGCAAACTAAAGATAACCGGGAAGGCTGGGGTCGTAAGTGCAAACGTAATGGGCGAGCTGATCTGGACATAACCAAAATGGAATCTAGTCGGCTTCTCCACATCTTCTCCTCTTCACTCTTAAAATCTGACCTCAGCGGGCGTTTTCCAGTGCGAGGCTCTGAATTCTCACTTTCGGATTTTATTTTATTATCATTCTGGCTTTTGACAAGATGCGGTAGCGCGTCGAAACGTTGATTGATTGACTATTGTTTATGTAATTTTATATATATATATATATATATATATATATATATATATATATATATATATATAACCAAAAATATTTGTTAAATATTAAAGTGTTTTCACTTACAGACGTCGTTTCGGGCTCTCTTACCCTCATGAGAGTAGAAGTTGCGGTTGCAGGCGGTTGCATGGGCTCGAACGCAGTTCGTAGATTCAGGCTAGAATCACAAGACAAACGCTCAGGACCACACAGCCGCCAAAAATCGACAGCAATTGAAATTAAGACAAACTTACCCAGGAGGCGGAGGGAGTGTCATTGCTGTTCGAACAGAACTATCTCTCTCTCTCTCTCTCTATATATATATATATATATATATATATATATATATATATATATATATATATATATATGTGTGTGTGTGGGGGGGGGGTATGAATTAGGAAAATATAATGAATTAACGGGGAGAGGGGTCACTCACTAGTACCAGGAGTGATCAGGTGCTCTTTCATTTGTAAACACAAGTGTTGTTTTCCCTGGAGTCCAAGTGACAGTGAATCTCCAAAGCTTTACAGTATTCTCTGCTTTGTTACATCTTCAGTGTTTTCGCACCAGCCGTTTATCATCGTTTACTCGTTGATACCGGCCGGTGGCTTTCTCTGGAATTTGATTGATAATCACGCCAGATATGTCTCAGCTTCTGAATTTTCGAATGAAGCCTGCTCGCCACCGACGAGGGCTGGAAGTACACCCTGTGGCCGTGTGTGCGCATCTGCTCTAGCAAATGAACATTGGTGTTGGCTCGGTTCACACTTGGACACAAACCTTTTGATGGTCGGTTGTCTGGTCGGAGCCGGTTGCGAGACTAAATCCGGTCAGTTTGGTCCGTCACGTAATTTTAGACAGACTCGTTCATCAGACTTGGTCATCCAATTATTCCATGTGTCCGTTTGCTTGAAAATGTCTGCGTCGGTCAATCGATGGGGGTCAATCGATGTGGGTCAATCGATGGGGGTCAATCGATGTGGGTCAATCGATGGGGGTCAATCGATGTGGGTCAATCGATGGGGGTCAATCGATGGGGGTCAATCGATGGGGGACAATCGATGGGGGACAATAGATGTGGGTCAATCGATGGGGGTCAATCGATGGGGGACAATAGATAGACATAACGGTAGACAGAAAAATGCTGATTCAGGTAAACACACACACAATTTAATCTCATTTATTTAAAATTAATATTGTTATAAGCCCCCTTTAATAAGATTAAAGTTGATCCCTGTTTGGGGAAGTTCAAAATAGACCGACACGTTGCTATAAGGCATATTCCGAATACGTTCGTAGAATCTCTAGTCAGTATTTCTTGATATGCCGCCCTTCCCATAAATAGAACTTAAATTCCCTTCTTGAATGTGGTAATGTCCCGTGGCCTAATGGTTACAGCGCTTGCGACCGTCCGAGATTATCATTCCTGCAACGATGAGAGCGAAGTATGTAGGTAAAATAAATTAATATTATTTATTTAAAATTTATATATATATATATATATATATATATATATATATATATATATATATATATATATATATATATATATATATATATATATATGATAATTTTATTTACACAGACATGTACAAAATCTGCGACACTGGCATGTCGATGTTATCGATCAACAGTTACTATAAACTGAGATCTCATCAGGCAGAGTTAGAATCCGATCTTAACCTCAGATCATATTTGGAGAGAATATATATATATGAGAAGGGTAGGATGAGAGTAATCCGACGTAATGAAAAGGGAATAGTTTTTATACATCTATCAACGTTTCGTCTTTATTGTAATATTTCCTCAGGATGATAATTTGAAGAAAAATGTCATGCAAGTACATTTCTTCTAATTATCATCCCGAGGAAGTCTTACAATAAAGACGAAACGTTGTGTAATATATAAAAACTATCTCTTGGTGTTTCCTTTTTACTTTCCCATATATATATATATATATATATATATATATATATATATATATATATATATATATATATATATATATATATATATAATTATTAATGACAATATATGTCTTAGCAAATACCATCAGTTCCTTTTACTTTGTAGTCTCCTTAAAAGATTCAGCTCAATGCTTGTCAATTATTGATAACAGAGCACACTATAAGTCATATAAAAATGTTGTTTGGCACAAGACAAATGAAACGGACCGTAAAAAATATATCTCACAGAAATTTTATATCTTTTGGAAATTATAAAATAAAACCATGGTTATTGGAATATAATATGAACTGACTTATATATATATATATATATATATATATATATATATATATATATATATATATATAGAGAGAGAGAGAGAGAGAGAGAGAGAGAGAGAGAGAGATTGTTACACTTTTGCCCCGGGCAACGCCGGGTAATTCCTGCTAGTTACAAATAAAATAAATTGTGATAAAAGGGCCAAACTAAAAGTCAAGTGACAATACTATCGTCACCACCAAACAAAATGCGCGATAAGAACGTTTGAAGATGAGCTATTTGAGTTTGAATGGAATGTGCTCCGATGAACTTGCTGCTTTGGTGCTCCCCTCGACGTAAATACACTAGACCAACATCAGCTAAATCCCATCCATTCACTGTGGAGTTCCTCAGATGCATGGTAGACCTTCTACCTCAATAGCTTCTTTCCTCGTGCTGCCGGGGCCTGGAACTCCCTCCCTGCTCCCTGTTTCCCCGACTTACCGACATGCAGAGATTTAAAACTAATGTAAACAGACAATCTCGCTACACAGCTCCCAACTTAGGATGACACCCAAAACCTACACCGTAAGTCCTAGTATCCTCTTAAACTATTCTCAATGAAACATCATAATCTTCACATATATATATATATATATATATATATATATATATATATATATATATATATATGTATATATGTATATATATATATATATGTATATATATATATATATATGTATATATGTATATATATATATGTATATATATATATATATATATATATATATATATATATATATATATATATATATATATATATATATATATATATATATATATATAGACGACCCGTGTAGATTATGCCTGAATGAAAAATATGAAATCCTAAATTTTAAAGATCCCCGAAACCTATTAAACTCTAGAAGCGAAATAGCAAACAGCTGTTTACACAGAAATAAATTTACCTTAGGATGATATATAATAAATTAAATTAGAAAAAAAAATAATAATAATAAATAAATAAATAAAAAACTGAACAAGTTAAAATTTAAAACCTAAAATAGAAATACAAGAAACCACGTGTTAAAATAAATTCGCCTACTGTATTGACAAAACAAAGGAAACAGGATATAGGAAACTCCATTGTTAACAAACAATAGGATTGACATAGGAGCGTCACCAACAAAGCCTTTGTTCGCGGGAAGCCCAACGATTGGCTGAGGGAACAACAAAGAATCTGATTGGTTAACTAGCAAGCCATGTATATAAAAACACCTAACAAAAATAACTCCATGCATTTAGCCTGACGATTCCCCTCGGGGATGAAACACGGGAGCCTCTGTGTAGCTTGATTGCCATATATATTTTCATTGCTTACTACCTAGCTCTACTTACGTATCGAGCACTGTTGAAGTAAATACTGAAAACTGATACATAAAAAATTATATCCCCTTATAATATTTTATGTGGATACATGAAGTACTAATATATATATATATATATATATATATATATATATATATATATATATATATATATATATATATATATATATATATATCAGAGGAAACATTTTTTAATCAATGTCACGTGCTAGTGGGAAAAAAAGGAAATTGTTAAAATTTTCCTTAAGCCTTATCGTCTGACCCTCTAAGAGGAAACGTCAGAATGATAAATTAAAAACTAAGAAAATCGAATGAGATATGAGGGCAAAAATTGTTTAAGTTTGAGAAAACGATTGAGAGAAAAAAAGACAAAAAAGACAAAAAAAACGATAAATCTCTCAACGTTATGCTGCATTGGAATCATTAAAGATCTCCAACTGATGCTTCAAAATCTTTTGTCTACACAGGCTAGGTCGAGAATTGTTAATAACTAACGCCATAATAATATTGAGATGGTAGTTCGACCTGCACGGTGTAAAACAGAAAACCACCCATCGGAATACTTGTCAGATAGGGCATTTAAACACGTATATGGCATTACTAGTTTTTAGTAAGCTATTGTCGGCCGGGTTATTTTTTATTAATGAATTTTGGTTTTAGATTTCTTGTAATAAATAATAAATCTAATTTTAAAGTCATTATCTACGGGGGATATATGTTTATATATACTATTTTTAAGTATTTTTTCATCGATGCCCTACCAGAGAATGTGTCTCTGCAAACAACATGTATATCGGAATGACTAGAACTAGCATATCACGCCGACTAACTTGTCATCTCACCTCACCTCAAAGTTCCATCTACCAACACTTGATAACACATAGCATCCCCAAAAATGAATTCAAAAATATTTTAACCAATATATAAATATATATATATATATATATAGTCTCCGAAGTTCTTTTAACCTTCAAAACTGGGAAAAAAAAAAAAAATTTTTGTTGAAAGATTTTAGTCTAGTAAGTCAATCAATCTACTGCAATCACTATTTTAGTTTACTTCCAAGAATATACTCTAATATAAATATATTTTTATATATGTTTTTATATATAAGGGATCGTCAGTTGTTTACCATGAAAACTGTTTCGGGATTTTAAAAACAAAACAGTATTTCTTTATCATGGCATCCCAGCAGTGTTGATCAGACACCACCTCCCTATTTAATAATTATTTTTTAATTTAAAAAGTTTACAAATATTTGATTTAGTTTTGCCTCCAGATTTGTTTTTCTAAAGTATTAAAATATAGTTTCCTTACCTGTGTTGTTCCTTTCAAAGTGGGTATTTACTATTTTACAGAACATCTATTTTATAGAGTTAGATGATTCCATTATAATAACCCCCCTTTTTTCCCTTGGTTATTTTCTTTGTCTACAAATGTTTTAAAATTAAAAATATATATTTATAAAAATATTTCATATATACATATATATATATATACATTTATTTATTTATTTTATCATGGACTATTTACATATGTTATACATTTTTATAGTAGAGTTTTGGATTTCTTTTATCAATTTCTTTTGATTTATTTCATATAATTTAAAAGCGTCAGGATAGCGTGTTATTGCCTTATTTAACTGTCTAAATATTTTATTTTTATCTCCACCTTGTTTAAGCATTCTTATTACTAATGAAGTGACTGGAGGTATAAAATCCATTAACCTTAAAGTAACGCGGGCTATTCTTAGAAATTCGGACATTATACTCCCATAAAATATATACATAGGACAGGTACTACTTTTATGCGGCATACGAACGATATGAAAGGGAAAAGAATTTCTTTTATCAAACATTTTATAAATAAATCTACCATCCTCAATTTTTATATCTAAATCTAGAAAGGTAGCATGTATTCCTGTATGTTCACAATTTAATTTTAATTCCCTAGGATATATTAAATGTTTAGTATTTTCAAACTCCTCTCTATCATTTATACAGACCAGGTCATCAATAAACCTCCTGCAGCCGTGGTAACTATACGTTCTAGATATATCATTTTTTATTAATGCTGACATATATATGTATTCATATCTATGTAAATAGAGATTAGCCCAAAAGGGGGCAGGGTCCAAACCCATAGGAATACCTATTGTTTGTATTAGTGTATTATTTCCTATTTTAAAATAACTTTCTTTAATCAGGTGACTTATAAGTATTTTAAGGCCATTTTTTGAAGTACTAGTTTTACTGTTTTTAGTCTTACACCAAAAGGCTTTAGATTTTGAAAATTCTATGTATTTACCTTTACCTCCGGCAAAAGCTAAATCTATAATGTTACCTAATTCTTTAATTAGTTCATTATGTGGTATTTTAGTATATAAGGTACTAAAATCATATGTAGAAATTGACTTGGCCTTTTTACGGGAATTTATATGATCTAGTTTTTCTTTTATTGGATATGAATTATTTACTACCCCAAATAGGTTTATATTACTATAGAACTTTCTTTTATTATGAAAATTATTTATCTGATTAATTATTAATTTAAACACATTTGATATAGCCTTACTCAAGGGTTTAGTAATACACATTTTGGAGGCAACAATAAAACGGGCCCCAACTGGTGATTTATGCATTTTCGGTATCCAATACATACATGGAAGTTTATTATTTTTCTCATCTAATTTTAGTCCTAATTTTTCACAAATAATGGTGTTATTTAGAATAATACTTTCTTTTTCACAATTACTTACTTTATAAGTATCTGATTCTATACCTATAATTCCTACTTCTGACAATAATCGTTGTATGTAATATTTTTTACATATAAAAGCTATATTATTTGTTGCCTTATCAATAGGAACTATTACAAATTTATTTTGAAGTATTTGAAGGTCCATAATTATTTGTGAATTTCTAAGGAGAGGATTCGTCTTTTTAGGATGTTTAAACATTTTTAAACGTTCGACCTTTTTATTTACGAATCTGAGTATATTATTTTTCCATGCGTCAAATGTGGAATCTAATATTTTGTGCTTTTTTGCCATGGATATACTAAAGGTTTCTAATGCTTTATTTATTTCTTTTATACATTTTGTATAATTTAAACATTTAGGTTCTCTGTAGTTTGGACCTTTTGTAAGGAGCTTTCTCAACTTAGGATTTTTTACTATCGCTAAATTACCGGTAATTACATGCCCTATGTCATTATTACATAAAGGGGAGGAGTTACATTCGCATTCTGGAATATTTTCATCCTTATAATCATTTGTATTTATATTTTCTACTGTTTTTTTATAATTGAAAATTTTATTTCGTATGGTTTGCCCAAGTTTATATGTTACTATTGGATTTTGTCCCTCCATTTTTAGTTCAGTGGGTAGTAATTGTAGGATTTCTGGATTATTTAATATTTTTGGCAGATTTATATCATCTAATCCTTTATTTTCATACAGAACTACACAAACATTTCTAGGTTTATGTTTTTTATATACAACAGGTGGTTTATATAGTTTAGTATCGATTATATCCATTATATATTCATACCATTGAGTTAGTTTTTCTTTTTTGTACATCATATCCGGTTGTAGTAATATTTTAGATGCAATATTCTTCTGTACCTTCTTTTTTGTTTGATTTAGAAGTTTTCTAATGTAATTGAAAGAACCGGAAATATTATTAATAATACTATCTTTAGTTTTTTCAAAGAATTCCTCGCATGAAATGGCAGATTCTTTTCTGTTTCTATTTACATATGACCTATCTCTAGTACCGTAGCGAGGTAAAGCTGGATATAATCGCCCTACATTTTCTAATTCATCGTGTATGTTATTTTTCTTTACTTTACTATTTAGACCATAAGGATAAATTACTCGTAATTTCTTAATTGTTTCATCTTCTTTATTTTGACGTATTTTTAATATATTGTTATCTACTTCTCCAAAACTATTATATCCGTTATTTTTAAATTTTTCAATGATTTGTATTGAAAAGGACGATTCACTACAGGTTTCTTTAAAATGTTTAATAACATGGAGACATCCTTTAGTGCTAGTTCTATGTATATTCATGCGTTTATTTAAAGGAAGTACGGTTTCGCCTACGTATTGTAAATTACAAGTTTTACATGATAACAAATAAATTAGATTTTGAGACTTACATGACAAATCTTCTCCCGAATGATTTACTATTTTATACATTCTGTCTGTAACATTTGATTTATATTCTTTAGATGTTATTAGAATATTACAGGTTTTACATAATGAAGCTCCGCAAGGAGCAACCTTAAAACTTATTTCGGCCGGACAAGTCCCATTTGCCATTTCGTACGAAGGAGCTCCTACTTCTATATTACTAGTGACAACGGCTTTACCCTGTCGAGATATGTCCGACCTCCTTGGGTGGTGAGCCCTAGGGGAACTCACTAGTTCTGAGGGCTGCCCAGACCTAGCTTGTGATCGTGTTTTAATAACCATAGTTATTACTATTATATATTATTTATTTTTTTAGTTTTTCAGGGTTTAAAAAAAAAACTTAAGTACCTATGGTACCAGGAAAGTATTCGAATAAGAGGAAGGAATCCTAGCCATACATATTCAAATACCCAATATATAGTCTCGGAACCTTCAAAACTGGGAAAAAAAAAAAAAAAAAAAAATTTTTGTTGAAAGATTTTAGTCTAGTAAGTCAATCAATCTACTGCAATCACTATTTTAGTTTACTTCCAAGAATATACTCTAATATAAATATATTTTTATATATGTTTTTATATATAAGGGATCGTCAGTTGTTTACCATGAAAACTGTTTCGGGATTTTAAAAACAAAACAGTATTTCTTTATCATGGCATCCCAGCAGTGTTGATCAGACACCACCTCCCTATTTAATAATTATTTTTTAATTTAAAAAGTTTACAAATATTTGATTTAGTTTTGCCTCCAGATTTGTTTTTCTAAAGTATTAAAATTAATATATATATATGTGTGTGTGTGTGTGTGTGTGTGTGTGTGTGTGTGTGAGGGGGTAAACAGATGTTTGTGCATATATTGTTTCAGTATTTAGTCAAAACTATTCAAGATAAAAGCTCGATGATTGGTAACAATTAACAAGAGAGCAAATATAAATAAACAATATTACACTAAATTTCAGTGACCAAGTGTTTATTGATATTTTTTTTCTTCTTACATTTTTAATAATTTGTGGTTGTTCATCTATTTGCGAAACGGTCCGTAAAAATTTTGAAAAATTTTGAGAAAAAAAATGAAACAATAAATCATAAAAACTTGGTCACTGGACCATTAGTATGACATTGTTTACATGTGGATGTCTGTCTGTCTGTCTGTCTGTCTGTCTGTATGTGTGTATGTATGTATGTGTGTATGTATGTATGTATGTATGTATGTGTGTTTGTATGTATGTATGTATGTGGGTATGCATGTATGTATGTATGTGTGTATGTATGTTTGTATGTATGTATGTGTGTTTGTATATATGTATGTATGTATGTGTTTGTATGTATGTATGTGTGTCTGTATGTATGTATGTTTGTATGTATGTATGTGTTTGTATGTATGTATTTATGTTTGTATGTATGTATTTATGTATGTATGTGTTTGTATGTATGTATGTGTTTGTATGTATCTATGTATGTATGTATCTATGTATGTATGTATGCATGTATGTATGTATGTATGTATGTATGTATGTATGTATGTATGTATGTATGTATGTATGTATTTATGTATGTATGTATGTGTTTGCTTGTGTTTGCGTTTGCACTCGATCAACGCATTTCGAATCTTGCAGATCGCATTCTACGATTTGGTTTAGACGCACTAAGTCGTCACGCTTTTGTACGGCGGCGGCGGCTTCGGTATTTATTGCGCGCCTCTCGTGTCTACGCGAACTCACGCGTCGTTCTTATTTACCGCCGACCAAACAAAAGAAGAAGCACTTTCTAACCCGGCGGCCGTCTTCTCTTTCAATGTAAATAACATCGTCCAAAACAACGATGCGCCGACTTTATCCCCCCCCCCCTCTCTCGTCGCCTCTTTTTTCTCTTTTTCTCCTCCCCCCCCCCTCTCTCTCTCTCCTCCCTCTCTCTCTCTCTCGTCGCCTCTTTTTTCTCTTTTTCTCCTCCCCATCTCTCTCTCCTCCATCTCTCTCTCGTCGCCTCTTTTTTTCTCTTTCCCCCTCTCTTTCTCCCTCTCCCCCCTCTCTCTCTCTCTCTATCTCTCCCTCTCTCTCTCCCTCTCCTTCTCTCTCTCTCTCTATCTCTCTCTCTATCCCTCTCCCTTTCTCTCTCTCTCTTACTCTCTCTCTCTTTCTCTTGTGTTTGCATGTTGTTTTCGTTTTCCTTCTTTATCCTGTGCTTCGTACTCATCTTGGTTTCCGATAAAACGCTTAAAAAAAAAAAAAAATAATAATAATAATAATAATAATAATAATAATAATAATAATAATAATAATAATAATAATAATAATAATAATAATAATAATAATAATAATAATAATAATAATAATAATAATAATAATAATAATAATAATAATAATAATAACAACAAGAAAAAGAAGAACAAAGGAACAAGAAGAAAAGCGTTGTTGATGGCTACAAAAAGAAAAATCCATAAACAAGAGAGGATTTCACCAAGTGAACTCTGAATCACCTAAAACAAAATGGCGTCCAAGTTAATGAATAAGCAGACGCTAAAATTGAGGCTAACATTTTTTTTAATGGAATGAAAAGAAAAGGTTTATATACAAGTACAACTATTGAACTTTCATTTAGAAAAAAAAAACATCCATTTTCTTACTTATTTGAGCGATAAACACAGTTTTGCTTGAGTCAATTAGCCATTTTCGGTATTTATTTATTGATTTTACGCACTAGTTGAGGAAGCTGTTCCAGGGGGCGTTCATCATAATGAGACACCCTTGGAGCATTTCAGAACTTCAATAGACTTGACCCGAAATATTTATGGAAACTATCAAAAAATAGTTCTATGGTAAAAAAAAGTGTAGGATTGGTTGTTGGTTTTACGGTATGTCAGTCCTCGTTGGGTTATTTTATACCGAAACAGTAAATCAGATAAATGAAAAGAAAATCAGCATCGGTACAAATTGTCACTCGTAGACGCATCGATTATACAGAATCCATAAGCCATATATAGTCATAACGATCGACGAGAAAAATTGAAATAACACCTAAATAAATCTAGCTAAAATGTAACTGTATCATCGAGGGTCCCCTTATATAGCTTGCAAAACATCTAAGGAGAGTAGAAAGTGGACCTTGGGTTTACTTTCAGCGACCTCGTAACTTCCGCTTCCCTTATTTTGTCCTTTAGTCCTCACATTCCATGAACGCTGTTTCTGACAAAGGGGGAAGAATTGCAGTTTTCTGGGGCGGAATCTGTCCATCTAACACTTATCGTTGGTTAGTTTTTTTTACCTTAAAATAGTACTTGTTTTTAGCTCCTTACATCAAGTGGCTTCATGCCTTGTCTGGAGCGATTTCCATAAAATAAAATAACAAAACACAACACACCAGTTCTACAAAGAGCAAGGATTGATAAAAAAAGGTTCAAACAACGATAGACTAAAGTTAGTCTGTCCATATATGGGTACGTATGCAGCAACCTCTATAAGTTTGTGGAAGTACACGCGTACGATTAAATGTATGTTAAATGGAAAATTGAATTAAATCGATAATGAAATCAAGAGTTATACGTATGTATATGCTTATGTAAATGATGTATTTGTATACGACGAATTGATTAATAATTGGTTTTGTAGGGTTAGAGTTAGGGTTAGGGTTAGGGTTATGGTTAGAAGTCAGGTTAGGGTTATTTTGTCAACTAATACTCTCTGGTGTATTATTCAGTGTAAGACGACGCTGGCATTTCTCGAAAATTCTTGGTCTGATGAGGTTGACTTTCTGGGAAAAGTGCAACCGAAACATGTATGCACATATGTAACCAATAATGTTTGTATAAATAAAAATGTATACTTATATATATATATATATATATATATATATATATATATATATATATATATATATATATAATTTTTGTATAATACTATACAATGATGCATACTCGTGGATTCCATGAAGCATTAGAAATCATATTGTTTCGCCAACTTCATTAACTAAAGGTTACATTCTGAACCCCCCGTCTGTCAATCACGCTTATATACAACTAACGGCTTCCGTTGTGTAACCTTTGTTTTTTATTATTATCTGGATTGTTATCATGTTTAATAGTAATCCGTGCAGACTTGATGACGTCACTTTTTAACATCTGCGAATACAATCACTCGGACGCCGATGTTCACATTTAAAGAAGGTTTATCAATCAGAAAAGAACTGTCACATAGAAAACAGAAAGAGACGCCATTGTTTTAAAGTAACTGGTTACTCGTGTGCGAGAGTGAGAAAGAGGGGGGAGTGTGATAGACAGAAAGATAGACAGATGGATAGATTTTTCTGACTACAACTAGTTACATTGTGCGACCTAGAATCGGCTTCTAATCCTGTACGAGTCTAATTTTTCACTTGGTGCTATTCTTTATTTATCCCTAGTCACGTGGACAAATTGTTTTTATTTATTTTTTCGCTAAAGAAAAAGTATCAAATATGGAGAAAAAAAATAAATGAAAAAAGTCTTCTTTTGGAACGGTGTTCATCTCCGCCGTCGCGTTAGATTCAGCAGGTGCTTGGAGAAAATGCGATGTGTAATACAAATTAAGGAGTGGTTCAACCGATTCAAAAATGGCCTCACATTAGCGGAGAGTGCCCAGCGTTCAAGCAGGCCCCAAACTGCTCGGAGTGCAGAAGTTGTTGAGAGGGTGCGAAAAAAAAAAGATAATGCGGAACGCGACGGCGGAGATGAACACCGTTCCAAAAATATGTTTCTCTCTTTTTAAATTTTTTTCTTATCTTTCTGTTTCTGCTGGAGATGGGGCATCCTACCGGATGCCAGACATTCACCAGCTATTTCAGACACTCCAGCCGAGACATTTTTTTAAGATTCTAACCGTCCCTTCAAGTGCAATTGTTTATATTTCTCTTGCACTCGGTTCACCGGCTATATTCGCCAGATAGCTTTTGAAATTTTTTTTTCATTAGTCATGTTGCTCCTATAATTACTGGTATGATGGAGATTTTCCTAAGATTCAAGTTTCTTTTCCTGTCGTACATAAGACTTTGGTATTTCGTAATCTTTTCCCTTTCTGCTCTGTTTAATCCTGCATCATTAGGAACACTGACTTCAACTAGGGTTGCTACTTTCTCCCTTTTGTCCCATATTATGATGTCAGATTTAACAGCTCCATTTTCTAGATATGTAGCTGTAGGGATTGCATAGACATAGTGGATGGTGTATAAATTATTTCTAACTGTTATTTCTGGTATATGCTCCCAGGACTTGCTGCTACACTGGATATTCAACTTTTTACAAATAGTCCAGTGAAGATATTTACACACTCCGTTGTATCGCATTGTATAATAGCCATCCCCCAGGAGAACCTTACAACTGGATGTCAGGTGGCTCACACTCTCTACTTCTGTGTGGCAGAACCTGCACGTGTTATTGTTGCTGAGACCACTCATCTTTTTAAACGCATTGGTCATCAAGCCTTGATCTTGGGCAGCCATTATCATTCTCTCCTGATCATAGTGGAGAGATCCTCTTTTCAGCCAGTCTACAGAGACTTCCTTATCTATATATTCCTGGGATAATTCACCTAGGAAATACTTATCACGTTGTTGGTTGGCCTATTCTTCCAGTTTTCTGGAATGGAAGGTCTTGGTGTATATGTATGTATGTATGTATGTACGTATGTATTTATGTATGTATGTTTGTATGTATGTATGTCTGTCTGTATGTATGTATGTATGTATGTATGTATGCATGTATGTATATATGTATGTATATATGTATGTATGTATGTATGTATTTATGTATGTATGTATGTATGTATTTATGTATGTATGTATGTATGTATTTATGTATGTATGTATGTATGTATTTATGTATGTATGTATATCTGTATGTATGTATGTATGTATTTATTTATTTATGTATGTATTTATGTATGTATTTATGTATGTTTGTATGTATGTATGTCTATATGTATGTATGTATGTATTATGTATGCATATATGTATGTATTTATGTATGTATGTATTTATGTATGTATTTATGTATGTATGTATGCATGTATGTATGTATGTATGTATGTATGTATGTATGTATGTATGTATGTATATGTGTCTATATATGATAAATGAAAGGATTAAATAATCCGACGGTATGAATTAAAACGGAACAGCAGATGTCCTAAAAACTCGTCTCTGTGTTTTTTTTCAAGAGCGAAAAATGCTAACAGTTTTGAAGAGGACCATATTGCATTCCGTAGCTAAGCAATTTTCCATTTAAATGCATCACATATAGTTGTAATTTAATAGAACCATTTATTGTGAACTTAAGAACGTTTTGGCAGGGATGTGTCGAGGTGCTCCTACATACAGCGCCTGGTCTTCCCAAATGGTCACCCAACTGGAACTGACCAGGCGCAACGTCGCTTAACTTCGATTTTTCAATGTGATTATGTTGTACTATTCTTTTTGGGGGGTATTAAAGAAACCAACAAAGGGTTGATATGCCGCCAAACACATTCGGAACCAAAAAAAAATGGGGGTTATTTATCTACCTCCACAGCAGTAAGATGTGACACAAGGTCGGGAAAGTGGGATTTGAAAAGCCAGCGCCCGAGAAGGTGAGCACTCTGGCCTACAAAAATGCCTGGGCAGCCCGTCGGCATTCCCCGGTAGGGGCGCCCCAGGCAGTAAGCAATAAACTTACTCCTCTCCAAAGAGGAGAGGTAAAGCCTGGGAGGATGAACCTTCTAGAACCCACAGACCGGCGGAATCAAGCCCCGAAGGCCAAGACAATACCAGTCTATGGGGTGCAGTATCCATCGGAACAGATACTACACTTTGATCTTAGCCAAAAGGCCGAGAAAAAGTTCTTTTAAATATTTATTGTTTTCGGCTTTAAATAAAAGGGTTGATATGCCGTAAAGTAGACAAACAAAATATACAATTGAAAAAGCCCAAGCTAATGTAAATTCCGAAACCAGTTCCTGTTGGTGCGCGATTTCTTCTTCGTGTGGGTTGGTGCGAGAGTTGCTTTCTTTACTCGCCTCTTTCTTTCTTTTTTTTTCTTTCTTTTCTTTTTGTCTTTTTCCTCCAAAGGCGGACTTTTTGTGTCGTCAGTCAAAAAAACAAAACAAACAAACAATGAGTGAACTGGGTTTTTCCCTCAAAACGAGAATTGTGTCAGGCAACACTTTCAAAAAAGAAGACGGATGTTTTGTTATTTCAAAAAGGAAAATGGAAAAATAGGACAAGACAATACAAAAGTCGGGGCGACAAAAATAACTCGTCATTCGTAGACCAATCGAATTTGTATTTTGGGATAAACAAAATGTCAGTGGTAAAACCGCTAACGAAGGAAGAAAACAGAAAAAACATATACACATATATATAAGCATTACTTTCTATCTGTCCCATTCTATTCAAATCTATAATTATTTATTAAGCAATATATATATATATATATATATATATATATATACAGGACGGGCGGGACAGTTATATAAGTGTGTGTGTGTGGGGGGGGGGGCTCTCCTAAAAAGTGGGGGAGGCGGCCCGGTTAAACACATGCATATATAACTTCATTATTGATGACCGTAAAGTGGGGGAGCCAAGTCAAAAAGTGTGTGGGGGGGGGCTTCAGCCCCCCTGCCCCACCCCCCCGGTGTCGCCGTCCATGATATATATATATATATATATATATGAGTGAAGGTTTGTAATCCGAGGCTGTAGCAATGCGATGTAGGTACCGGAAGGGTGAGAGGGTGAACAGAAAGAAACGAGGAGAGAGAACGAGAGTGGAATCTCAAAACGATTTATTAATAATTTCACTAAAAACTGATTAAGTACCAGGACAGTAAATACTGTCAGGTAAATAAAATGTTCCGGCACAAGGTAATCTTAAATTTTCGAAAGAAAAACTTTCATTATCAAAAGACAACAATTAAAGACCGAACAGTCGAAAAAACCGGAAAAAAGGGAAAAAAAACAATATATATATATATATATATATATATATATATATATATATATATATAAAACATGGTCGAATTTTTTTTTGCGCTTAAGAAATCAAACTCTAACTTCACACCCCTTCGAACATAATCACGCCCTTGTAACTTCTCAATACTTTAGACGCTCCTTTTTTTTTTTAAAGTTGTATGAATTAAAAAATAAAAATGAAATAAAAAAATAAATATAAATAAATAAATTAATAAAAATAAAAAAATAAATGAATAAATAGAATAAATAAATAAAATAAAAAGTAAAGACATACTCTTTTCCTCTCTTTACATTCTATAAGTACATATTCTTTTTTCACACTAACACGCCTGAAGATGATTTGAGGATATCAAATCGAAAGTACTCGCAAAGAAGATGGAACAACAAAACTACGGAAACTTCATACACCAGTTTGATCGAGGTACGAAGTTGACCATTCGGAAGATGGAAAAAAATTTTTTAAAGATCACAAAGCAGAAACACTCCGTGTTATTCAACAACGTTTGCCTAAATGAAAACTTGCTGCCTAAATACACACACAATATATATATATATATATATATATATATATATATATATATATATATATAGAGAGAGAGAGAGAGAGAGAGAGAGAGAGAGAGAGAGAGTCAGGTTGTATAAGGTTGACGCCATTCCCTGTCAGGCGTGCCTACAATCCTTTCAGCTTGCCGATGATTCCACTGGGCACGAAGATTTACTAAAGATGTCTAAATCTGCCCTTTTGGATGCGGTACATTGCTGAAATATGTAATATACAGTATCTAAATAAATTATATATATATATATATATATATATATATATATATATATATATATATATATATATATATATATATATATATATATATATATATATATATACAACAAAAGATAATAATATCTTTAATTAGTGCACATCCGGATAAAACTGAAGCTCAATATACTGGATAGAGCATTAATAGCACTAGATGAAGTGAAAGAATAAAATAAAGTGCGACTCAAATTTGCATTCAATATTCAAGCAAAGTCCGTTTTTTTCTGAACTTTTCATAAGATTTGTTTTTTTCTATCGTTTTATTAATTTGCATACACCTTGGATACACTTTTCACTGTCATATATTGCATCGATAGCAAACAAATTTCCCGCCTGGGTAACTTTATCGTTTTTGGAATACCATTCACAACCTGGATTGTTTTTAATCAACTTCTTGAAGCTGCTTTAAACTTTATGACTTGGATGAACTCTATCAGTTTAGCTAAAAATATATTTGATGTTTTTATGTATTTTATGTAAATTTTTTAAATATATTTTCAAAGTTTAATTTTATTACCTGCAGTAATGTCATTGCGGTAATGGTCATCTGAGGAGAAAATTTTCTTTGAAAACTCATGAGTTAAGGACTTTATAGGACTTTGCTTGAACATTGAATGCAAATAAAATTTGAGTCCCACCTTATTTTATTCTTTCACTTTATCTAGTGCTATATATATATATATATATATATATATATATATATATATATATATATATATATATATATATATATATATATATGATGGACTGCCCGCGCGTGAATTTGTAATTGAAAGGGTTGCGCAATCCCCAACAACCGCTCTCCTGAGTCAGCATTGCTTGATTCCAATGGCAAGTAGTAGTACAAGACGACTGGAAACAATGCCGAGATAAGCAGAGAGCACATACAGCACCTGCTATTCCTAAATGGTCACCCATTTAGTACTGGCCAGGCTCGACGCCGCTTAACTTCGGTGATCTAACGGGAACATATATATATATATATATATATATATATATATATATATATATATAGAGAGAGAGAGAGAGAGAGAGAGGGGGGGAGTATTAGAAGGCTATCACAATGCAAGAAATGGAAATGTGTCGGCGTTGAGAAGTAAGACAATAACAAGTGATTTTAATTTATATATTTTTTCAAAAAAAAATCTTTTATAAAAATCTTTATATAGCAAATTTTACTTGATTAGGCAATACGTTAACACTGTGATGTAATGTGTGTGACCGTGTTCCATAATATATTTCGAGGAATACCTCTTTGTCAAATGGTAGGTGTTTAAAATCTAAAAAAATACGTTTTTTGAGATTTGAAAACTACCTCTCCTTAATATATATATATATATATATATATATATATATATATATATATATATATATATATAGTCTAAAGAAGCTTTAAGTCATTTTAACAACAACAAAAAAAAGAAAAGTAAAATGCAGTTTTAATTCCCACAGAAACTAACTAAATCCAAGATATTGCAGACTTAACATTCGTTGGGAAATTCATAAATATAAAAATAAGTAAATAAAATTTTAAAAAAATAAAAAAGATGGGGGTTAAGTATCTAACAGTAAAACAAAAACAGGAGACCTTATGCGTCTAATATTAACACGGAGATCACCAGCTGTTTACCATGTAACTGTTTCGGAGATTTAAAAACAGGACAGTTATAATATTCATGGCTCTCCAATGGTACTTATTAAACTACCATTTCCCCTATAATCAAGTGTCGAAATAATTCAGCTTAAAATTTCACTAATATATACATAAATAAATAATAATAATAATAATAATAATAATAATATTAATAATAATAATAATAATAATAATAATAATAATAATAATAATAATAATAATAATACCCTTAAGACTACCGTATGATATGGTAATTAGCATATCAAATAACATTAATTATAACAATAATAAAAGAAAACATATAATAATACTATCTAAACACTACACCCAAGAACCATTCTGCTATATGGTAGCTAACAATAGAATTATATAGGAACCAAAGTTGCATTAAAAAATAAAAAAATAAAAAAATATATAAATAAAAAAATATAAATAAATAAAGCTTAAGTACCTTAGGTACCAGAAAGGTAATTAGATAAGAGGAAGGAAACCTAGCCATACAGATCTAAATACCCAATATATAGTCTAAAGAAGCTTTGAGTCATTTTAACAAAAAAAAAGAAAGAAAAAAAGTAAAATGCAGTTTTAATTCTCAGAAGAAACTAACTAAATCCAAGATATTGCAGACTTAACATTATATATATATATATATATATATATATATATATATATATATATATATATATATATATATATATATGTATATATATATATATATATATATATATATATATATATATATATATATATATATATATATATATGATCAAATATTAACCAAAGTAAAACTTTTAGTAGATGGAACCAATTGTGAAGAGGATTAGCTCAATATACGAGATAGAGCAATTGTAGAGATAGAAGAAAAAAGAGTGATAAATATGCGACGATTGTCCAAATTTATTTCAAATTTCAATTGTTCAATGCAAGGTGTATTCAGTAATAAACTAGTGTTTATTATTCTTTCCTTAAGCCAATTTACAATCCCTTTTAAGTGCGTTTGGATTTACTTGTAATTTTAAGCACTTTCTCCACACTGCTCCCACGCAAAAGGGTTTTTTTTCACGTCCTACAATTCATCGGACTTTTTTTCAACGGAAATTTACCACCCAGACAATCTGCATATCTTTTTTACGGAACTTTTCTTTTCATTCACTGCGTTTTTTTTTTAAATTCTTTTAAAAAATAATTTTCATATTTTTCAAATATTTGAACTTTGGTTTTTTCGAAAGCCAACTTATCCATCTGTATTTCTCCTCTGATGATAAGATCTCGATCTTTGAAAAGCCTTGGCTTAAGGAAAGAATAATAAACACTAGTTTATTACTGAATACACCTTGCATTGAACAATTGAAATTTGAAATAAATTTGGACAATCGTCGCATATATATCACTCTTTTTTCTTCTATCTCTCTCTCTCTCTCTCTCTCTCTCTCTATATATATATATATATATATATATATATATATATATATAGAGAGAGAGAGAGAGAGAGAGAGAGGGGGAGAGAGGGG
>OY744518.1:220755159-220762659 GCA_963556195.1 Sepiola atlantica
TTGATTTTGAACCGAGCAATGGCTGGCTCATGCGCAGGAAGCAGGCCAATAACGTTTCGTTCAAAAAATTTCATTGCGAATCAACGTCAGCAGATCACGTTTCTGCCAACGAATGGGTGACAAACGTTTTGCCGCAACTTTTTCGTGGATATGATCCAAAAGATGTTTGGAACTGTGATTAAACGGGACTTTTCTACAAAACCATGCCGTCTGGATCTTTGCAATTTGTCGGCGACGAACATTAAAATGGGACAAAAGTTCCCAAAGACAAACTCACCATGCTTCAGTTCACAAACATGGACGGCAGTTAAATGCAAGCTGTAATTGTTGGTAAGTCGGCAAAACCACGCTGCTTTAAAAATGTCAAAACTCTGCCGTTTTCTTACTTCGCTAATCGTAAAGTCTGGATGACTAGTCAGCTGTTTACTGACGTTATGAAAACGCTTGATCGAAAAATGATTGCTCAAAATCGAAAGATTATTCTGTTTTGGGACAATGCAACTTGTCATAACTTACTGCCGGGTACAAATCTGTCAAACATCAAATTGTCGCTCATGCCACCAAACACCACCAGTCTCATTCAACATTTGGATCAAGGCATCATTCGTATTATCGTCGGAACTTGTTTGAATGTAAATCGCAGCGATCAATGCTACACCACCAGTGCCGCTGTCCGAAGTGGCCATACACATGATGAAACGAGAACTTTTCATGGTCAAACCGTCAACAATTCAAAATTATTTTAAACAGGCTGAAGTGGAAGAAATACTCGGCGAAAATGATCAAGTTTATTCACCATCGGGCTTGGAGCAAACAGATTTTTACGAATTTATCAGCTTCGGCGACAGTACACAATGTTATGGAAAACTGACTGACACGGACTTCACACGTGGTATAAAATCGGATGATCAAGATTTTGGCGAAGATGATGATGTCGAAAGCGTAAGTTCTGAAATTTCTGAAAGTGACAAACCAGTGCCAAATTCTCTGGCTGCATTGAATGCGCTTGAAACTCTGACAGCCTACTTTGAAGCAAAAAGCAGTAATCCTGATGGCGCATTGAAAATGATTCACGGACTGTATGAAAGTGTTCATGATGTTAACAAAGAGATTTCGGTACAATCGAAAATGACTGACTTTAAAAAAAAAAGTAATTTTTGACTGAATTATTTGTGAAAACTGATTGAAAATGTATTTTTGTCTGTGTTTTTTGTTTTTTTAATGTCTATAACTGTTAAATAAACTAGTGTTCTGTACATAAAAAGCATTATATGAAGTGTTACCATACTTACCTAAACAAAATAGACCAAACCCGGATATAAGAGACTTCATCTCCGGTCCCAACAGCTCTCTTATATCCGGGTTACACTATATATATATATATATATATATATATATATATATATATATATATATATATATATATATATATATATATATATATATATATTTGGTTTACAACTAAATCTCCGCCTTTTTTATTTAAAGGGTTTAATTAAAGCTAGCAACTAATCAATCGTGTTGTTTACAAGTTCTTTCGAACGTTCAACAAGATTTTCAATATCTCGTTGGTAAAAATCGAAAAGCAAAGAAAAAAAATGAAAGCAAAAAAGAAAGTGTCAAAAATGTCTATTTTTCTAAACTTTGCATTCCATTTTAATGATCCGAAAATAAACAGAAATTAACTTAAATGAACTCAAAAACAAAAATAGATTCGCAAAATGGGGGGGGAAAAAAGGCGGGAACCGAGTGGCAATCCATTAGATAAAAAATTGAGAGGTGACGGTGGTTAAGTGGATATCGACACGGACTGAAGACCTGGGTGTTCCAAGTTCGAATCCAGTCGGTTCCACAGTAACACTTTCACTTAGGGATGTTGGCAACCTTCTCGTGGTCCTTCCCGTAAGTACCCGATGTCTTTTCAGAAAGATTTCTAACTAGAAAAACATCGGGGGAAACTATTACCAACACCAGAATCATCCGATTCCCACGAAAGAAGAATATCAAAAATCGACATCAAATTAAAACACGTGTAATTATTAAAAAGTAAACGAAGCTCTTATTGGTAAAACCCTCAATGACTATTATCATGATTGGTATTTATTATTAGTTATCTTGATATCACCCACAAATTATCAGTGGTGTTCCCTGGAGGTTTGGTGACAACAAGTCTCTTCAGATTTCCAGCACCCTCCTTTTTTTTCAATAACCGTTGAAAATAATTTTGCATCATCGCAATAGCCGTTTACCATTGGTTTCTAGCTCGTAACGACCATTGTTCTTCTCTGGAATTTCGGTGGCAATCTATTTACATAAAGTTTGATATGTGCATATGTTAATATATTTGTATGTGGAGGATTCACTTCTCAATAAATTATCCGATCATTAGGAATTTTGGAACACAGCTGCTGGGCGTAATGGGTCGTAATACGGACTATATTTAGTTTTATGCAAAGAGGACAATAAGAGGATGAAAGTCCTTTGTGAAAATTCAGATATTCCCGATTTTTTAAAAATTTTTAACAATATGGATTAGACACGAATTAATCAATATTCCCCAAATTTGAGTCAATTTGGAGTATTTTAAATGGTTTTACGAGATGTAATATGGGAACAACCTATATATATATATATATATATATATATATATATATATATATATATATATATATATATATATATATATATATATATATTCTTTGTAATATAGCAGGAAAAATCCTAGCAGAAAAACCATTTTCTCTCCCTAATTCCCTTAGAAAACACATCATTAAACCCCAAAACAGTAACGGCCAAATATACGATATTCATAATATTGGCTCACGGGATTTTATACAAACATTTTTTTAAATATATATCTCTTTAAATCTTCTCCGGTTTAAATCTCAACTGTTACTTTTCACCCTCCCCCTTTTTCAAACTTTATTAAACCTTCCTTACACTAAATTTAAACAAACATACACAACACTCTAAGCAAATAACGCGTCCAAACGAGAGTGGCACGTGACTTCACATTTCCGAAACAGATGACAACAGAAGCTGAAGAGAGCTGGATGGCTAAGTCCTTCTGTGCTTGAAACCGACGGTACGAATGTTGTACTAATTTTTCTGTACCAAAATAAATTATATATATATATATATATATATATATATATATATATATATATATATAATTTTTTTTTCGTCATTCTTTCACGGTGGCCGTTCACTAGTATCTACATAATTTAATATTTTTATTTCCTTTTTTTGGGATTTATAAAATCGGGGGACTTATGTTTTGAGGCATTTCCGTCCGTCCGTCCGTCCGTCCGTCCGTCCGTCCGGATTTTTCTCCGCAACCATCCATTGAATTTCTCTGAAATTTTGCATGAAGTTGTAACTTTGGTCAGGTTAGAAAGTGACATTCTCCGATTTTTAAAAAAAAGTCTGGTTAGCCCCCACCCCCAGGGGGGGGTCAAAAGGCCCCGAAATGGCAAAAAATGACATTTTTTGCCCCATAACTTTTCATTCATCCATTCAATTTCTCTGAAACTTGGCCAAAACGTGGAGGCAATTGTTCCTAATAGAAAATAAGTATCGGTGACCTTGGAAAAAATCTGGTTCGCGCCCCCAGGGGCTCAAAAGCCCCCAAAATTGCAAAAAATGACCCTTTTCTCCCATAACGTTTGATCCATCCATTCAATTTTTTTGAAACTTGGCCAAAATGTAGAGGCAATTGTTCTGGATATAAAATGAGCATCCGTGACCTCAGGAAAGTTCTGGTTCGCGCCTCCAGGGGGTCAAAAGGGGGGGTCAAAAATGCCCCAAGTTGTCCAAATTTATTGCATTTTACACTCGCCACATCGAGTCACATACAGAGGGGGACCACGCACGCGCGGCTTGTTATTATTTATTTCATAACATTTTATCTACAGCATCGCTATGATGTGTCCCCTTATGATGTGTACCTTTATGATGTGTACCCTTATGATGTGTACCCTTATGATGTGTACCCTTATGATGTGTACTCATATTCATATTTCAATTTATTTGCGAGTCTAATACAATATCTGTGAGTCTAATGTCTTTCTATTAATTGATTTATGAACGGCGTTATTGTCGTCTGATGAACAAAAAATAACATGTTTACGTGTAATAAAACGGATTCTCTTAACTGGCCAGACCGGATGACACCCAAGATGGCCGGAGCGAAAGAAAGAAAGAAAGAAAGAAAGAAAGAAAAAAAGAAAGAAAGAAAGAAAGAAAGGAAGAAAGAAAGAAAGAAAGAAAGAAAGAAAAAAAGAAAGAAAGAAAGAAAGAAAGAAAGAAAGAAAGGAAGAAAGAAAAGTGCCCGGGAAAAAAGGGCTCAGGGCGTAGACCATGTAACCGTGAGAATTACCCTAACATTATTAATAGCTGCAAACATAGACTGGAAATAAAACTGTTTTTAATACTTTCTTTTTTCTTTTTAATAGGAATGTAAGACGAGGTCAGACCGGAAGTAGAATCCATTGAAGGGTGAGAGAAATGTTTCCGAAAGCGGCTTTTCACCGGACGAACTTGCCGAACAGAATTGACGTCAAAATAAAGTTGTTCACCGATTATTACGTATTAGCGGTAATAAACTTTTTTTTTGTTGTATGGAAATCGCTCCGGACAAGGCATGAAGCCACTTGATGTAAGGAGCTAAAAAATACTACTTCAAGGTAAAAAAAAAGTAGCCAACGATAAGTGTTAGATTCTTGATTCTAATCCAGACAACAGCAATTCTCCCCCCTTTGTCAGAAATATTGCTCATGGAATGTGACGACTAAAGGAATAAATAAGGGAAGCGAGAGTTACGAGGCTTCCGAAAGTAAACCGAAGTTAGTCACTTTCTACTCTCGTTAAGCTTTTGACTTTTTGTTTTTTTTGTTTTTTTTCTGAATATCAATGCGTTAATTTACTTACCTTGCTGTGTAAGCAGTAGCGGCAGCAGCGAATGTTTTTTTTAAATATTGACTCTTGATAGGACAAAAGCTCAGATCAGCAGTTTCTTTCAATCAATCACAAGCGCAAGAATATTCACTTCCGAAACTTTGCACGTAATATAAAAACCTAAACACAAAATTTTTCTTGCCTGTTTCTGTTTGTTGGAGGGGCGGGATTCCAGATTGAACACGTAAGTATGTCAAAATCCAGCCTAATCACGTGTGAAACTGAAAGTCTCGACAAACGCAACAAGAACTACTAAACACAGCGACCGCATGTACACATAGCTTATCAAACTAACACACGCACAAATTCATGCACACACACTCTCGCATACAAAACATAGGAAAGCTAGTATACCCATATAGCTACAATTCTCACCCAATTTATACACACTTTCGCACCCAAACTCACACGGCGCCAGCCGAAATGAACGTCTACTTATGGTTCCTATTTATTTGCCTAGCAATGAATGGATTCGGACAAAGGATAAATATATATATATATATATATATATATATATATATATATATATATATATATATATATATATATATATATATATATATATATATAACAACTTGCCGCACCTACCTGAAGAGATGGGGAAAAGGCTAAAAAATTCAAGGGGAATAACTTATATTCTTTAACTTTAAGTTTAAATAAGAATTATATACCTTAAATGTTGAGCTATTTAGGAAAGTATTTAAAAAAGTCTCCATTGTAATCATTTTATTTACCGGAATAAATATTTCTCAAAGAAACTGGAGCGAATTATACATTTTTAATGTAAAGAACATGCTGCAAGGATAAAACGGAAGAAATGGCTAGTCAGAATCAAATATCGATTTGTTATATGCAATGCTATTTAAGGTCTTACATGGAAAAGATAACTTTGTACATTAGACCACCCCAACACACGCACACACACACACACGCATATATATATATATATATATATATATATATATATATATATATATATATATATATATATATATATATATATATATATATATATATAAGGTTCATATTATATTCCAATAACCATGTTTTTATTTTATTATTTTTATTTTTGTTTTTCCAAAAAACATAACATTTCTGTGAGATATATTTTTTACGGTCCGTTTCATTTGTCGTGAGCCAAATAATATTTTTATGCCAATATCGTCTCTACAACATTACAAAATCATTAGAAAAATTCACAAGGTGTAAAAAGTTCTTGGATTAAAGTGTCTTGATAAAACCTAGACTATACATTTTTGGTTGAAACCAAACCAACAAAAAAAAACAAAGAAAAGAGCAAACTCACACGTGGGGAACCCACTAATACGCCACTTTGAGTTTTTCATTCAGAACTAGTATATCCTAAAAGTTGTGTGGACATTTATAAATTTTGATTCAGTAATATTTCTTAAAATAGTTAATAAGTTCTATAATTTATTTATAAAAATTCTAAATCACTTGAGTGTATTTTTTTTTTTTACTTTCTAAAGTTACATCAATCAGCCTTCAGATGTCTACTTAGGTCATCTGGATACAAAGCTAACAACGGAGCGGGTCTCTTTTAAGTTCAACAGTTTAGAGCCAGTCTCATAGACTCAGCCATCCATTCAAGCAACTATTAAGATTGTTATACTTCGGTGCTTTTGTTGAAGATGTTTAGTGGTTATTTATAAATCGTTTAAATGAATACTAAGATAAGCTGAATTACCAAGAATTGTTCACTTAAGTAGTAAGTTTCTATTAAATGCGAAACTAAGAGGGGATTGGTCCCTTACAATCAAAATACCAAAAGGAGCTATTAAATACTTATTTTTATTAAATGATATTAATTCAAAAGTACTTTTACGTACTTAAAGTTAATTGTGATTACGTTTTATATTTAACTCGTATTATGAGGTCAATACAGTTATACAATTATAGTGCGACCTGATATTGACATTGATGCTTGTCGGTATTCACCTCATAATACGAGTTAGATATAAAACGTAATCAAAATTAACTTTAAGGTATTTCTTTTTTTAACTTCACCGATTTAGATGTAATTTATACGAATATTAATATTAATGCTAACACTGGCAAAACATAATTTGTTTGCCATCATTTTTGACGAAGGGTGTACGCTCGTTTATATATTAAAAAAAACAAAAAAACAATGCAATATGGCGAATTTATGATCTAATCTAAATATAATGAAGCTACGGCGTCTCGTATGCATGTTTATGAGTGAACGCTCATAACTTTCCCAGCTGAGTATTGATTTACTCCTCTCCAGGAGTTAGGCACAAGGCCAGTTTTTATCTTATGAGTAAGATGTGACCCAAGGTCGGGTCGGGAAAGTGGGGTTTGAAAAGCCAGCGCCCGAGAGGTGAGCACTCTGGCCATTAAAAATTGCCTGGGCAGCCCCGTTGGCATTCCCCGGTAGAGACGTCTCAGGCAGTAAGCAATAAACTTACTACTCCCCAAAGAGGGGAGGCGAAGCCTGGGAGGGTGGACCTCCTAGAACTGCACAGGACAGACCCATAGACCGGCGTAAATCAAGCCCCG
>OY744518.1:220767659-220775159 GCA_963556195.1 Sepiola atlantica
GTGTGTGTGTGTGTGTGTGAGAGAGATGGGGGTAGGACACACGGGAGGCAATAAACACACATATATCCGAGAAAGCATGTGAATGCTCGCGAGAAAAGCTTCCCTGGGAATATGAATCCGTAGAACAAAATGGCGGGAAATATAACCTGGTTTCGCTAAACGATTGGGTTATTTCACACGTGTTCGTGAAATATTCGACCGTTGGAAAAAGATCAATTAAAATATGGAGATAAAAAATATGTTAGAGGAAGTGTGGTTTGGTGTGGTGTGGTGGTGTGTTGTGTGGTGTGGTGTTATGTGGTGTTGTGTGGGGTGGTGTAGTGTGGTGTGGTGTGGTATGGGGTGGTGTGGTGTAGTGTGGTATGGAGTGGTGTGGTGTAGTGTGGTTTGTTGTGGTGTAGTGTGGTTTGTTGTGGTGTAGTGTGGTGTAGTGTGGGGTCTGCGAGGAACTGGTACTTTGTAATCCTCTAATACCTGATGCATAGTCGCGTTCTTGGTGGTTAAACCGTTTCCACTGAACGAGATTAGCTGACGAGAAGGATGACTAGTCATCCAATCTAACAAGATAGAAATACGAAACCTGACAGATAAGCTGGTCATCTAACACAAGAGACGCGTGAAATCGTTTGCTGCTTCTGCTAATCTAACACACTTACTCTGGATAAATATGTATCAAACTTCTGTGGACACTAATATCTGGCCGTACAAGTTAACAGGCAAACTGTAATAATAATGACAGAACAAATAATACACAATATAATAATAACGGTAGTAACAAGTGTACAGGGAAAATGTTTAACTCATTTGAGAACCAGAAAATAATTCTAGTCTAGAGAAAAAACACATAGGGGCTACATATGCAACATTTAAGGTTAGATGTAGAAACCATAAAAGATCGTTAAATATCCCAGCTAAGTGCGGGGGTACCTTATTGTCTCCGAAGGAAAATAATATACTTCCTGTACTCAGATGAAGCATTTTGAAGAAAGCTTCAACCACGACGCTACACAACTCCACCTGTGTAATTTGTCTTAACGAAAAACTAGCTATTATTACATTTCCTGATTAAGATGCACAACTTAATCAAAAGAAATGAAATAGGTATTAACTGTAGGCATTTGAAACAGTTCAGCCGAGATAAATATGCTTATCCATAAGGACAAGCACATCCCCGACAATTAATGTTACTTTGTTTGTCTTGTTGTTTTTTTTATGGAAATCGCTCCAGACAAGGCATGAAGCCACTTGATGTAAGTAGCTAAAAAAATACTACTTCTAGGTAACAAAAACTAGCCAACGATAAACTTTAGATACATAGATTCCGACCCAGAAAACAGCAATTCTTCTCCCTTTGTCAGAAACGTCGCTCATGGAATGCGAGGACTAAAGGACAAAATAAGGGAAGCGAGAGTTCTGAGGCTGCTGAAAGTAAAACCAAGGTCCACTTTCTATTCTCCTTAGATTCGTAAATAGGGGTAGATGATTTAGAAATGTGAAATCGTCTGCTGCTGCTGCTGCTGCTGCTGCTGCTGCTGCTGCTCTAACACTTTTGATAAATACGTATCAATCTTCTGTGGACGCTAATAGCTGGAGTACCTGTGCGCAATTTTATATCAATTGCAGCATTCAGCGAGTTTGTAGGCACAGATCAAGTCATAAGCTCAGCCGGTCGAGCTAAAGATACCAAATGTACCGGTTCTTCAGTCGATGATCTAATACCAATACATAGTGCTTGTTTTTGAATAAAAATATATGCTTATTTTTTTATTTACTTTTAAGTGTTGTTTTTAAAGAATTTATAATCAATACTAACCCTAACCCTAACCCTAACCCTAACTAACCCTAACCCTAACCCTAACCCTAACCCGACGATGATATGATAAGTTCGATCCGTTATATATCAAGTGAAATCAAAATTAAAAACTAAAAAAGAATCATTAATAGAGGAAATGATATGTACTTTTTAAAAAATATAACTATTTGTATTTGCGATAGAAATCTGCAAACAGTGTTATAAAGTTTCCCAGTTTTACGTAAAGTTATTGAATAATTCTTTACAAAAAAATTGTAACAATTTTCAGATAAGTAAAAAAAACTGCATAATTTTGGTTATTCGCACTAATTTTCTCATATTGAGTGTTTCGTTTCGGCGCTGTAACCTCCAGCCTTCTCCAGGTGTGTCTTTTGAACTCGGGAATATTTCTGTCGAACTCGGGAATCTGGACGAAATTTCAAACGGAACCCTTTATTTAATCCAAGGGGGTAGTATGCTTTTGTTCCGCGAACCATGACTAGGATCAGTCTTCAGTAATTCGCTATTATTCGTATCGCCCTCAGCGAGGATTGAACCTTCAACGTTCAGATGACTATCACTTGGAACTGAATTAAACTTAGTACTATATCTACTGCGCCACGGGTCCTTGCAGAAAAGTAAAAAACTATTTTTTTATATAAATCAATTTGATTCATGTCTTCAAATGAAAAAAATTAAGTGTGTCCTTTGGTTGGATAGAACTGATATTTTCATAGGAACTTGTGAAAACAATTGTTTATGCATGATGGATGACATGTGAAAACAATTGTTTATGCATGATGGAGGACATGAGAAAACAATTGGTTATGCATGATGGAGGACATGTGAAAACAATTGTTTATGCATGATGGAGGACATGTGAAAACAATTGTTTATGCATGATGGAGGACATGTGAAAACAATTGTTTATGCATGATGGATGACATGTGAAAACAATTGTTTATGCATGATGGAGGACATGTGAAAACAATTGTTTATGCATGATGGAGGACATGTGAAAACAATTGTTTATGCATGATGGAGGACATGAGAAAACAATTGGTTATGCATGATGGAGGACATGTGAAAACAATTGTTTATGCATGATGGATGACATGTGAAAACAATTGTTTATGCATGATGGAGGACATGTGAAAACGATTGTTATGCATGAGGGATGACATGTGAAAACAATTGTTTATGCATGATGGATGACATGTGAAAACAATTGTTTATGCATGATGGATGACATGTGAAAACAATTGTTTATGCATGATGGAGGACATGTGAAAACAATTGTTTATGCATGATGGATGACATGTGAAAACAATTATTTATGCATGATGGATGACATGTGAAAACAATTGTTTATGCATGATGGATGACATGTGAAAACAATTGTTTATGCATGATGGATGACATGTGAAAACAATTGTTTATGCATGATGGAGGACATGTGAAAACAATTGTTTATGCATGATGGATGACATGTGAAAACAATTATTTATGCATGATGGATGACATGTGAAAACAATTGTTTATGCATGATGGATGACATGTGAAAACAATTGTTTATGCATGATGGATGACATGTGAAAACAATTGTTTATGCATGATGGAGGACATGTGAAAACAATTGTTTATGCATGATGGATGACATGTGAAAACAATTATTCATGCATGATGGAGGACATGTGAAAACAATTGTTTATGCATGATGGATGACATGTGAAAACAATTGTTTATGCATGATGGATGACATGTGAAAACAATTGTTTATGCATGATGGATGACATGTGAAAACAATTGTTTATGCATGATGGATGACATGTGAAAACAATTGTTTATGCATGATGGAGGACATGTGAAAACAATTGTTTATGCATGATGGATGACATGTGAAAACAATTATTTATGCATGATGGATGACATGTGAAAACAATTGTTTATGCATGATGGAGGACATGTGAAAACAATTGTCTATGCATGATGGATGACATGTGAAAACAATTGTTTATGCATGATGGAGGACATGTGAAAACAATTGTCTATGCATGATGGATGACATGTGAAAACAATTGTTTATGCATAATGGATGACATGTGAAAACAATTGTTATGCATGATGGAGGACATGTGAAAACAATTGTTTATGCATGATGGATGACATGTGAAAACAATTGTTTATGCATGATGGAGGTCATGTGAAAACAATATATATATATATATATATATATATATATATGTATGTGTGTGTGTGTGTGTGTGTGTGTGTGTGTTTTCTTATAACCTTTCAGCGCATCGACGCTGGGTTTCACTCTAACCCTAACCCTAACCCTAACTCCTGCTAGGTGTACGAACATCACCCATCTCAACACGACACTGTGTCAACTTTACACCAAGGAGTTTGGGAGTCTATCCCGTATGGTCGGTGTGATAAATAATCAGAAAAATATATATATATATATATATATATATATATATATATATATATATATATATATATATATATATAACATATCGGATTCTTGTTTTATATGAAAACGACCGGTCCCGCTCGAAATATTTGATTTATTATATAAAAAAAATCCTTAAATCTTATCGATTTCTTAAACAAAATTGTATTTCATTCTAATGTGGCCTAATGGTTACAGCGCTTGCTAACGGAGTCTAGGCTGATTCGAACCGTGCGACCGTCTGAGATTATTATCCCTGCACTGATGAGAGTGAAAGCTTAAAACGCTAGCGAATGTAGGTCAAAATAATTTAATATTATTTATTTAAAATTAATATTATTTATATATATATATATATATATATATATATATATATATATATATATATATATATATATATATACTAATAATAATATTAATTTTAAATAAAACATAGTTTAAGTGTCCGACAATTGTTTCAAAGCCATGCCGGCTTCTTATCAAGGGCAAGTATTGCCCTTGATAAACTACGTTTATTTTATATATATATATATATATATATATATATATATATATATATATATATATATATATATATATATATATATTAAAATAAACGTAGTTTATCAGGAGCAAGTATTACCCTTGATAAGAAGCCGGCATGGCTTTGAAACAATTGTTGGGCACTTAAACTATGTTTATTTTAATATAAATAGCTCTAATATATATTGAGCACTTTTGAAAAATATTGGTTCTGTTCATTTCTTGAATATTTGAACTGAATTAATTATATATATATATATATATATATATATATATATATATATATATATATATATATATATATATATATATATATATATCTGGTGATCCAATATTTCTATTCGTCGAACGATAGATACTATTAACCATGGAGTGTAGGAAATCTCCATATTTGACGCAAACGTTTTCGACCATCATTGGTCGTGTTCAGGCGGATGATTGATAAATGCAAAATGAAATTGGTGAATTTATTAAGAAGACGTTTCCATGTGATTAAAACATAAAATCATTCAACAGCATTTCAACACACCTTCGCACCCCTCATAACGAGCATGGTTGATGTTGGGCTTTTTTTTAATTGAATGAACAATGCTTCTATTATGGGGAAGCGAATACCGCAAAATGACACAGCAAGGATGGATGTACTACCGGTTAAGATATTTCTAAAATTATCTTTTGAGATGTTATGTGCTGTAAGGTGCTTGTAAATGGAGCTTTGAGGGGAGGTCAGGTGGCAAGTTAATCGACGTGAAATACTGGTTCTAGTCATGCCAATATACGTGCTGTTGGCAGAGACACATTCTCCGATAGGACATTTGAACACGTATATGGCATTACTAGTTTTTAGTAGGCCATTGTCGGTAGGATTATTTTTTATTAGTAAATTGCTAGTTTTAAACCTTTTGTAGTAAATAATAAATCTAATTTTAAAGTCGTTATCTACAGGGGATATATATTTATGTATACTATTTTTAATGATTTTTTCATCTACTTTATAGTTAGAGTGCATCTGGTTGCAATAGAACAAGTTTATATTATTAGTAGTAATATTCTTGTTAGTGTGTTTATTTATGGCGGTTAGTGAGTTTTTTTTTATATAATTAGGGAAATTATTGTTAATTAATGTCTGTTTAATATCGACAAGTGCTTTAAAAAATATTTCGTTATTGGAGGAGTTCCTTTTGGCACGATAGATAAGGTTTTTATGACAGCCATTTTATATTTATCAGGGCATTCACTCTTGAAATTAAGTAAGTTAGAATCTTTACTAGTAGGTTTCTTATACGGATAGGTGATAAATTTATCTGTAGACATTTCTATTTCTATATCTAGGAAGGGAATTCTTTTGTTGATATTAATTTCTTGCGTAAAGTTTAATGTTGAATTATTTTGAAAAGCATTTTTTATTTGAGTTAAATTAGATAAGTGTTTTGTCAGTAGGAGAATGTCATCGACGTATCGGACATATATGGAGGGTCTAGGGATAATATTAAAAGTTTTCATTTCTAAGTTAGACATATAATATTCAGCGAACAATGGTCCTAGGGCTGGTCCCATTGAAGCGCCATCTACCTGGGTGTATAAGTTACCATTAGGACCATAGAAGTTGGCACTCATGTTCAACCAGATATGTATAAAAGAAGGAATGTTGCCTAATTATACAATATATATATATGTATGTATGTGTGTGTGTTTGTGTATGTATGTGTGTGTGTGTGTTTGTGTATGTATGTGTGTGTGTGTGTGGGTGTGTGTCGGTGTGTGTGTGTGTGTGCTTTGATACAATTCACGGACGGGTAATAAACTCGCAAATATCCGAGAAAGCATGAGAATGCCTGCGAGAAAAGCTTCCGTGAGAAAATGAATCTGTAGAAAAAATGGCGGGAAATATGACAACGATTCGTTGAACGCAGGTGTGTGTGAAATCGTCGGCTGTTAAACAGATCAATTGAAATATGGCGATAGAAATATGGTGATAGTTAAAACAGCAAAGGAAGTGTGCGTGCGTGAGTGTGTGAGTGTGTGAGTGTGTGCGTGCGTGCATGTGCATGTGCGTGCGTGCATATGCATGTGCATGTGCGTGCGTGCATGTGCATGTGCGTGCGTGCATGTGCATGTGCGTGCGTGCGTGCGTGTTATACCAGCTAACTTGACGATCGTTCGCATTAACGGTACAATATAATTTTTTTCTTTTTTTTACGGAGACGTAAAGGGGCAACTGTGGATGGGGTGTCAGAAATTAAAAGGGGGCATCCTAAGAGAGGAGTTGTGCGGCGAGATGTTTGTTTAAATTACATTTAAATTATTGCATGTCGGTACAGTCAAGGAAACGGGGAGCAGGGAGGGAGTTCCATAAGTTGGCAGCTCTGCGAAATAAGTTATTAGAGTAGACAGCTCTCCGGCATCTGGGGACTTCCACAGTGACTGAATTGGATTCGAGTTAGTCGGGTGTATGCACGTCGAGGTGTGTGTGTGTGGGGGGGGGCAGAGCAGCAATTTCATCGGAGCACATTCCATTGAAGTACTTGTAAAACAAGTACAATTTATTTTTACTTACCGCGTAGTTAGATTTCGGTAACTAAACGATTTCTATTTAGCGAATCTGTATCGAACGTTTGAATTGAAATTGATGAATGCGGTTAGGGTTAGGGTTAGGGTTAGGGTTAGGGTTAGGGGTTAGGGTTAGGGTTTTGGGTTAGGGTTAGGGGTTAGGGTTAGGTTTAGGGTTAGG
>OY744518.1:220785159-220812659 GCA_963556195.1 Sepiola atlantica
ATATATATATATATATATATATATATATATATATATATATATGGCCTTTCCCCTCATATCTCATTTGACTTTTAGTTTTTAATTTACCATTCTGACGTTTCCTCTCAGAGGGTCAGACGATAAGGCCTTAAGGTAATTTTAACAATTTTTCCCTTTTTCTTCCCACTCGTCTGTTTCATTGATTGAAATAATGCTTCCTCTAAAATTGATCCTACGATTCTGTTGTACACGAAATTTACTTACATATATATATATATATATATGGGGAGTTTGGATTACCTACTAGACACCATCCTCAATTGTCTTCGATCTCTCCATACAAGGGTGTGTCAGGACAACTTGACATGAGGATACTTCACCCTACAAGTAAACCCTGACCAAATATTAAAAATAACATAGTATTCGCAGGCCAAATAAGATCCCCTCGACATGGCTATACACTGGCTCATACGAGGAATGGTGCACCTTTTCCAAGTAATGTTACCTCAAGTAACAACACTTAGCTGGATACTCCACCAGACTAGATGAATTATTGTCCTGGAATCCGGTGAGACCAAGAGACCACAAGAAAGATATACTATAACATAGTTAACTGGTTAATTGGGAGCGGAAAATTAATGTTTGACAGGTCAGAAAGAACATTAGATTAATAATTGAATATCTATGTATCTCATATAGATATCAAGAGTTAGCCACGGGAAGGGACACTTTGATTTCTGAGGACTTCGACTGAAACAATATATATATATATATATATATGTATGTGTGTGTGTGTGTGTGTGTGTGTGTGTGTGTGTGTGAGTAGATTTCGCGTACATCAAAATCCTAGGATAAATTTCAGAACTAACATTATTTTAATCAATGAAACGGGCGGGTGGAAAATAAAAGAAAATGGCTAAAATGTTCCGTAAGACCTTATCGTCTGACCCTCTAGGAGGAAGCGTCAGAAAGATAAATTAAAAACTAAGAAAATCGAATGAGATATGAGGGGGAAATTATATATATATATATATATATATATATATATATATAAATATATATATATATATATATATATAATATATATATATGTGTGTGTGTGTGTGTGTGTGTGTGTGTGTGTGTGTGTGTGTGTGTGTGTGTGTGTGTGTGTGTGTGTGTGTGTGTGCAAAAACATACGTATGCATGTATATTCGCACGAAATATATATACAAAATGTGTATAGAAGTGGTATTGGAAAAAGTAAAGGAGAAATTAAAGAGCAAAAAGGGGATCCAAAAAAAAAAAATTTAGAATGAGGAAATCATCCAGTGTCTAAAAATATACCATTTTTATTAATAATAGTCTTAAACAGGTTTGGGAGAGACATAATAGAATCCAATTCTTTGTTTGATTTTATTTGTGGAATTGGCTATAAGAGCGGATTCTATTAATCGACGCAAAGACTTATTATGTATTGTTTTAAAAGTGATAAAAAATGTATCAAAAACATTCGTGTTTTTATGTGACATAATTTATTCGCGACATCGACTGTCCAATTTCCGTAGACAAAAAATTCTTAAGATCTTGGATTTTTTTTGTCAACTTCAAATGTCACACAATTCTAAAAAAATCTGTTTTATGCATCTTTTTAAATTTCGTCACAGCTAACCCTAACCCTAACCCTAACCTGTCAAAACTGAAGATATTCTTTTTTTCATGCGGATTTTCTTTTTATCGTAACTCTGTAGAAAAAGAATAGGTGACCTTAGGAATCCTGAAACATTTTTTGCTCTGAAACATTTTTGTTTTATTTTTGGCAGACAGGCCCCGCGTCATGTGTTGAAAAAGAAAAGAAGAAGAAAAAAGAACCTTCACGTGTCGATCTGCAACGAAAGAGAGAAAGAGAAAAATAAGACGAATCAGTTTTAACTCGAATCCGTGGAATGTGATATTGAGCAATTCAGGTTCGCGGCGAATTCTTTTTGGAGGGCGCCGTCAAGGGTAGCCTCACCGGTTGCCGTTACGTAAGAACGTACTTGAAATTCAGAAAGGTGATTCCGGCAAAACTCGGGGTATTTTCTGCATGCGTCACAGCATCTTCTTCTTCGCCTCTTCCTCCTCCTCCTCTTACTCCTCCGCCTCTTTCTTCTTCTTCTTCTTCTTCTTCTTCTTCTTCTTTTCTTTTTCTTCTCTTTCTTCTTTTCTTTTTTCTTCTTCTTCTTCTTCTTCTTCTTCTTCTTCTCTCACCATTTTATTCTTCCTCATCTTTGCCTCCTCCACCTCTTCCTTCCTCTATTTCTCTTCCTTCTTTTTCTTATTCTCCTTTTCTTCTTCCTCTTCTATCTTTTATTCTTCTTCTTTTTCTTTTCTTTCTTCTTCATCGATTCTACTTTTTCCTTTTTCTTATTTTTCTAGCACCTTTTTATTATTTCTCATCTTTTCGTCCTCCTTCTCCTTCTTCTTTTTCTTCTTCTTTTTCTTCTTATTCTTCTTCTTTTTCTTCTTCTTCTTCTTTTTCTTCTTATTCTTCTTCTTTTTCTTCTTCTTCTTTTTCTTCTTCTTCTTCTTTTTCTTCTTCTTCTTTTCTTTCTTCTTCATCGACTCTACTTCTTTTTTCTTTTTCTTATTTTTCTCGCACCTTTTTATTCGTTCTCATCTTTTTGTCTTCGATTTCTCATCTTTTCGTCTTCCTCCTCCTTCTTCTTCTTCTTCTTCTTCTTCTTCTTCTTTTTCTTCTTGATAACCATGTGTATAGGGACGCCCCTATATACTGGTGAGGTATTGAGAGTAGTGAAGCGCACGAGAAACCCCCATGTATCACCTGACATTTCATATTCGCCCCCGCATCGGGGATAGACGTGGCATTCTTCGGCAAACAAGATGTCGGTGAGGAGAATCTCAAGGTAAAGCAGTGGGTATTAATTGCCACCCGGCGAACACAGGGTGTGGCGCAAGGCGTTATCAAACGCCCCTCGGGTAAGTCCCAAAAGAACTACACCCGATTAAGATCATCCCTCACTTGGGAAGGGCGCCGAAAACGGTAGTTCATAACCTTGATTCGCACACATCTTATCAAGGTCCAAAGGCCACTCGAGGATAAGGGTTAAAAAGCTTGACTCGAGGATGAGGGTTAAAAAGCTTGACTCGAGGATGAGGGTTAAAAAGCTTGACTCGAGGATGAGGGTTAAAAAGCTTGACTCGAGGATGAGGGTTAAAAAGCTTGACTCGAGGATGAGGGTTAAAAAGCTTGACTCGAGGATGAGGGTTAAATAGTTTGACTCGAGGATGAGGGTTAAATAGTTTGACTCGAGGATAAGGGTTAAAAAGCTTGACTCGAGGATGAGGGTTAAAAAGCTTGACTCTAGTATGAGGGTTAAATAGTTTGACTCGAGGATGAGGGTTAAATAGTTTGACTCGAGAATGAGGGTTAAATAGTTTGACTGGTGGATGGTGAGACAACATCGCGTTCACCAGCACGACGGTTGTAGCAGGGCAGCAATTGATTATTTACGGCGACGGTTCAACAAGAAAATTGGACTTGAAGACGACCATATTGTAGTCGGCAGGGAAGCAGGTTCGCAGCACTGTGTTCCACAGACGGGCACTTTAGGAAAGAAGCTATCCCCATGGAAGTTTCGTTTCGTCTTGTGCACGCAGAGGGGGAAAGGGGAATCATTGGCAGTGGTAGTAGCTAGACGGGTTCTTATTGTGAATGTTTTACAAGGGGGATCATAGATTTGAGCTCAGTCGAGCACCTACCATGAAAATAACGGTAGAGCAGAGAAAGACTAGCAACATCTCTTCTTTTAGAGAGTGACTGTAGGGAAGAGAAGAATACATCCCCCACTCGATTTCGAAGTCGGTTTTGGACTCTGTCAAGGCAGGAAAGGGTGCTCTGAGCAGCAACACCTACCCCCCCCACCCCCACCACCACCCATATGTGGCAGCAATGCTCCATCTTAGGGCGTTTTTGACTCTTGTACAGGTAGAGGATGGCGTCGGGCGTGAGATACCTTCTGGAGCAGTAGAATGATACAACCATTTTATATGTTTCTGGATCGGTCACGGGTTCGATTCTGCCGTGAAGCTTTTTTTTTTTTGCTTTTTTTTCAAATGAACAGCAGGTTATTTATTTCCCTCCAACAAAAAATTGCCTAGGCAGCCCCGTCAGCATTCTCCGTTCGGATCGCCTCAGGCGATTAGCAATAAACTAAACCCTTCTCAAAGGACGAGAAGGCAAAGCCTAGGAGAGTGTACATCCTAGAAGTGCACAGGACCATGCCTCAGACCGACAGAGAACTGGAAACATCGGAATGTCCAACATTCTGCCAGTCTGATGTTGGCATGAAAAGTAGGACAATAATGCCATATCAACATTTTTGCGAATTATCAAACATTTTTTGAAATACTATTCTAAGCTGCAAACGATTCAGAGTAGACTATTGTCTTTGGCTTCGTTTATTTATTGACTTATCACATAAGCATATTCAATCGTTCGGGTCCGTGGCACAGTGGATAGATTACTAAGTAAAATTCAGTTCTAAGTGATAGTCGTTGAAGGTTCAATCCTCGGTGCAGGCGATACGAAGAATTACGAATTACTGAAGACTTCTCCCAGTCATGGCTGACGGAACAAGAATATGCTACCACCGTGGATGAAATAAAAGATTCCGTTCGAAATTCCGTCCAGATTCCCGAGTTCGAAAAGATACACCTGAAGAAGGTCGGAGGTAACAGCGGCGGAAACGTTGTGCGAATAACACTCAAGATGAGAACAGTAGTCCGAATAATCCAAATAATAAAAATTATCAATCCTCGTGTAAAAAATTTAGAAACATAATACAAATGACTCGTTATAAACGAATTGCTTTTTGTGCGAACGTTTTATGGAATAGCAACACTTTTCAAATACTATTATGAGCTGTAAACGATCCAGAGTAGACTAATATATTTGGTTTGGTTTGTTTTATGACGTAACACATAAGTATATGTAATGCTTCGTTATTGACTAATGCAAATAATTCGTTATAAACGAATTGCTTTTGTGCGAACGGTTATTTAGTTCTTGAGCTTCTTAAAAGATCATGACATGACTTGGTAAGTTGTTATGAATAACAAAATAACCCAGAGTGTAAAGATCTTAAAATAGTATGGTTCATTCCAACGTATATATCTTGTACAAACAATAGTAACTATAGGTCATCTAGAATTTAACAGAAAACAATCAAATCCCCCAAATTACCGTTCGTAGTCGTATTTATTGTCCAGACTAGTTCACTTATTTAGTGACTGAGGGGAGTCCGGTATCGCATTACAACAATAATAACGATACTACTACTACTGCTGCTGCTGCTACTACTGCTACTACTACTACTACTAATGATGATGATGATGATGATGATGATGATGATGATGATGATGATGATGATGATGATGATGATGATGATGATGATGATGATTGACACAACTTGGTAAGTAGTTATAAATAACAAAATAACCCAAAGTGTAAAGGTCTAAAAATAGCACGGTTCATTCCAACGTATATATCTTGTACAAACAATAGTAACTATAGGTCATCCAATAGGATTTAACAGAATACAATCGAATTCCCCATACTAATGTTCGTAGGTCGTATTTATTGTCCAGACTAGTTCACTTAATTAGTGACTGAGGGGGGGGGGTCCTGTATCCCATCACAACAGATTATAATAAAAAGCCCAATAACTAACGGGCAATTTTGTAAATGAACTGGTTTTATTGCGGGTATCGGGTTTTACATCATCAAACCGGCTCCACCAGCAATCCATGCATTTCTCAAAAGAAAATGGCTCCTTCTCGAATGCTACACATTACATAAATATTGCAGGATGAGTTGAGTAATGGTGTTAGAGATTTAGTTCAGCAAAATCCGAAGAATTGTGCGCAAGAATAAGTAGCAGACTATTGACCCATTTATTCCGGTGACACCAAAATGGTGCTCGTAGCTCGCAACTCTCAAATCTGTCCAGGAATTATCTGAAAAAGAACTTTTGAAGCCGTGTGATCAGTTGTGAGGCGCATTTTAAGTAGGGACTTTAAGAACCCAGACCTTAATGTCCCAGATTTTCTTTTCACTGTGAATACCTAAACGACAGAGCTATGCATGGAGACAAACAAGCTATCAGAAGGAAGTCAGAGAAAAACTTGCAATACTTTTTGACTATCAGCATTTTTATTTCGAAATGGTTGAGTCGAGGATTGAGGATTTTTATTATTTCAACTTTGCGCACTACTATTCTCATCTGGGTTATTATTTTCAAAAGGTTTCAGCCGATGTAACCTCCGTCCTTTTTGACCGATGTAATACATAATGTATAAGGTCGGAGGTTAGACAGAGCGAAACACTGTGAAAATAACAACCACTCAAAATAATTTATTCGCGAAATTCGTATGTAATTCAAGCTATATTTTCTTCGGAAACAGAAAAGAACATCACAATTTAAAACTAATGATTATTTTTATTGCTTCTACACGTCTTTATATATATATATATATATATATATATATATATATATATATATATATATATATATATATATATATTATATAAATATATATATCTTTATATATATATATATGTATATATATATGATCTAACTCAGCTTTTAACAGCTGTAGATCGATAACATCGACATGTCAGTGTCGCAGATTTTGTACATGTCTGAGACAGAAAGAAACATTACATTTTAAAACTAATGATTATTTCCATTGCTTCTTCCTGTCTTTCTGTATATATATATATATATACGTATATATATATATATATATATATATATATATATATATATATATATATATATATATATATATATATATATATATATATATATATTATAATGTAAACAACAAAAGTATGTTTTTGGATTGATATGTTTGATGTTATGTATTTTTATGTATTTGTGTATATAATTTTATATATTTTCAAAGCGTAATTTTATTGCCTGTAGTAGTATAACTGCGGTAATGGTCCTCTGAAGAGAAGAATTATCTTTGAAAACTCATGAGCTAAGGACTTAAGGATGTTTTGCACGAACTTTGAATTCTAATAAAATTTGATTGACACCTTATTTTATTACTTCATTTTATATTATAATATTAATGCTCTATCCAGTATATTGAGCTTCAGTTTTTTATCCGGATGTTTCACTAATTATAAGATATTAGTTGACACTTATATCTTTTGTTGGATTGCTTCATATATATATATATATATATATATATATATATATATATATATATATATATATATATATATATATATATATATATATAAGAGAAAGGGAGAGAGAGGAGTAGATTTAACTGTATATACTAGAAGAATAACCGTCACCGAACAGAACAGTTTTGCACCAATTTTGTGTTCCTTGCAAAGATTTAAATCAAGATACTAAACGATATATATATATATATATATATATTATATGATGATTTCCTACGGGGATGAAACGCGGAAGCCTCTATGTAGCTAAATTGCCATTAGTATATCTTAATAACTTACTATTTAATATATATATATATATATATATATATTAATTTTAAATATGAAATTATGTTTACCTACATACGCTAGCGTTTCGAGCTTTCGCTCTCATAATCTCGGACAATTGTATGAATACATTTTTTTTTACATAAATCCGGAACATTTATAAAATTATCTCTAATGTATATTTATATATATATAAATATATATATATATATAAATATATATATGTATATATATATATAAATATATATATGTATATATATATATATATAAATATATATATGTATATATATATATATAAATATATATATGTATATATATATATATAAATATATATATGTATATATATATATAAATATATATATGTATATATATATATAAATATATATATATATATATAAATATATATATATATGTATATATATATATATAAATATATATATGTATATATATATATATATATATATATAAATATATATATGTATATATATATATATATAAATATATATATGTATATATATATATATATATAGAGAGAGAGAGAGAGAGAGAGAGAGAGAGAAAAGGGGGGAGAGAGAGAGAAAGAGAGAGAGGGGGTCGGGTCATGCAGAGAGATTGTGATTAAGAGGCGCTTCTGTATCTGCATGAAACATTCCAAACATGTTAGCGAGCAAACTTTAAATCAGCTGATGCTTGATTATTTACATATGTGCAATATACAAGTATATATATATATATATATATATATATATATATATATATATATATATATATATATATATACTTGTATATATATATATATATATATATATATATATATATATATATATACTATGCCAGTTATTTACCTGCTTACATATTATTTGACATACGGACATGATATTTCGATAGGGATGACCCTCTAACTATGCGGAGCGTTCTAAGGTCGTTTGCATTCCCAGTGGTTTTTTTTATTAAGGGTGACCCGCGACACGTATGGCATCACAGAAAGCACAAAACCAAAACTGGCTTTATTTTTATCCACCGTCCGCCCCTTTTGGCTGGGATCAAAGTGTAGTATCTGTTCCGATGGATACTACACCCTATACACCGGTGTCGTCTTGTCCTTCGGGGCTTGATTCCGCCGGTCTGTGGGTCTGTCCTGTGTAGTTCTAGGAGGTCCATCCTCCCAGGCTTTGCCTCCCCTCTTTGAGGAGGAGTAAGTTTATTGCTTACTGCCTGAGGCGCCCATACCGGGGAATGCCGACGGGGCTGCCCAGACAGTTTTTAATGGCCAGAATGCTCACCTTCTCGGGTGCTGGCTATTCAAATCTCATTTTTCCGACCCGACCTTGGGTCACCTCTTACCTTGTGGGAGTAAGATAAAACTGGCCTTGTGCCTAACCTCCTGGAGAGGAGGTAAATAAACACCGTCCGCCCCCATACGATGACTTTAATTTTTTTTTTTCAGCGCGAATGAGAGGGCGGGCTCGTTAAGATTAAAAACCGACCGAAGTTCAGATGCATCAATACAACATGTCCTTTTTTTTTTCAACGAAGATAAAATTAGACAAAAGTTTTTACTCTACAAAGACACTTTTAATGGAAACACAAATGCATCGTCACTCTTTTCTACAAGATACCAAGTAATCATAACATTAGAATCGTACTTACTGAGGATTGTTATCTCAAGAAGCGCCGAGTTTTATTCTGTGAATGGTTTGTTTGATGGACTTGAAATCTAGTATACCGAATCTGGTCTTGGATTATTTTAAGAAGCTTCCCGCCACTAGTGCTAAAGTTAGTCGGCCGCTAAGAATAACCCTGCTGCTAAGGGAGATAACTTTTCGGCTTGCTAAATTCTTGACGCGTTAACCCTTTTCACACGTGTTTGAGTGCAGCTTTCCTTAAAGTTTTCTTTGCTCATGAATTTTCTAAGACTTGTGGTGAACACCACAGTCAGGTACTCTCTTTCTTTCTCCCTTTCTTTCTTTGTTTAACCCTTCTTCGCCTCTGAAGTGGAGAAACTCGCGAAATCTCGCAGAGTCACGTTGGCCGAAGGATTCCGGCCAGTGGCAGACCAGCGGATCGGCTTGACCACGCGTGATTTGAAATCTATAAGAAGGTACGCTTCCCTTCCTCATCCTCTCTTTTTCCCTCAGCGTTCTGAGACGAACGAACGCACACAAAGAACTCTCGTCGACTCCCCCCCCCCCACCACCACCACCAGCTCGAACGAGTTGTGTGGGGAGGGAGGAAGAGAAAGGTAACCCTTTTCAATTCAACAATCTATCTTCAATCAAACGAACTCGTGTTTCTTCAAACACATATTACATTCTACAATCTTTCAATTTGACAAACATTTTTTCGCACATTCGCCATTCACAAATTGCAACACAAAAAGACATTCATCTCGCTTATAAAATATTGCCTTTTTTATCACTTTATAAAAATGCCTTATAAGTTGTTTAGCTTCATCTTTCCTTCGCTTTCGTTTTTAATATAAATTTTAAATAATAATGTTTTCTTCCTTTCTTCTTTGTTTGTCTTAAATTTTAACTGTTTTATTTAATCTACACGTGGTCCGATGGTGGAATCTTAACAGTGAGATTACATGCCGTTACAAAGGCATCTATCACACTACATATGGTTAGGGGATTCATTATCGCAAAACCATTATGGCATCCTTCGCCACTGTGGTTAATATCCATAATCCTTTGTTCTTCCTTTGAATCTCCCGCCATTAACACTACCTCCACAGGGGCTATAGACTCACAACCCTGGTCCACGACAAGGAGTCTGCTGTAGTAGTACTACATCAGCAGCGTCTCTGCAACAATGGCCATCAAATGATTTATCGAGCAATTGGTCCAGATGGCGATGTCATTCACGTCAATATAACATCCCTTAATAATAAAACATTCTTATTTTGTTAATTTATGAAAAATTTAATTACAAAAAAATAAAATCCATTAATACTAAAATCGTATATAATAAGTTAGACATTCTTATTTTGTTCATTTTTTAAAGCAAAAGTGGCTGAAAAGTTGTCTCTCTTGAATGGCGGGGCTTTATTTTTTGGCGGGGATATTCTTAAAAAGATCCCTGAACTTTTCTCTACGTGCATCAAATGTGTCAATTTCAAACATAATAACGGATCATTGCGTTTAATATATGAAGCTCTGGCCAAGTATAATTGAGCACTTTTGTTTCATGGCGGTGTAATTGTAGAAATGCAGCAATGTTTCTTCTTTACTTTCTCCGGTATATTCGTCGATGGTGGCGGGGTTTGTTTATAGAGGCGATTCTTCTGCGAAGAACACGAAACGTGGGTAAGAGAGTTTCGATGAGTCGGGGGGGACGCCACCCCCAAAGGCAGGTACGACGATGTCGGATCGCAGGTTTTTTTGAGGTAGGATGTTTCAGAGGTGCGGGAGGGAATAAGATTTCAGGTTAACGAGGAAGGGATTGGGGAGGGGCAAAGGGCAAAATGTAGGTTTCTCTCGTATTAGGAAAAAAGCGAGATGAGAATAAGGGTCAGGTTTCTTCAGTTGAATGGTAGGATCGGCAACGGTTATTTATAGAATCACACACACACACACACACACATATATACATATATATATATATATATATATATATATATATATATATGTGTGTGTGTGTGTGTGTGTGTTTGTGTTTGTGGGTGTTTGTGTATATACGAGTAACACAAATTCCATGCACTTTAGCCTGACGATTCCCTACGGGAAAGAAACACGGAAGCCTCTGTGTAACCATAAATATATTTTCATAACTATATATATATATATATATATATATATATATATATATATATATATATATATAGAGAGAGAGAGAGAGAGAGAGAGAGAGAGAGAGAGAGAGAGAGAGAGAGAGATGCGAGTAATTAAATCAAAAGAAAAAGAAAAATATTTCGAAAAATTAACAAAATATTTCAAAATACATTCCGTTTTTTTTTTTTCATCTTGATTTTTTTTTTAGCTAATATTTCGCTTGACAAAAACAAGCTTCGACAGAGCCAAGACAAATAAAGGTATAACCTTTTTTTTCCATAATTTACTTCCTGGTGTTGGTGAAGTGTCACGTCCGGTGTTGTGGACTATTGTTGAAAATGTCTGTTTTAAATAGAATAGAACTTGATTGCGCATGGTCGCTGCGAGTTATAAATTAGTAGAGTTCATTTTATAAAGCATATATATATATATATATATATATATATGCAAACATTGTTAAAAATAACAGAATTCATCTGTTTAATTATACCTTTTTCATTTTTTCAATTTTTCTGATGGTCTTTTTTGTATTAAAGTTTAAAAATTAATAAATGTTCCATAGGTTTCACAGGTTTCACGAACGTTTTCGATTCTTCGTCGAATCATCCTCAGGTGTCAAAACCTGGAGAAAGAAGAGAATTTTAAATAGACGGTGAAGAAACTCGCATAGAACGTTTTTCGCAATGTTCCAGGAAGTCGTTGATGATTTAAATTCAGCAACGCTGGATGGCATCACAGAATAAAATCGCATTACGTTAAGCATTTTCATACGTGATGTTGTTAATTTTAGGTTGTTGTGTTTTTATGTAGATAGCTTCGAGTATTTAAAAAAAATTTTAATTGGTTTCGGAATATATAATTTTAGTGTTATTAACTAGAATTTGTCTTAAATCAGAGGGAGGGCAGTTATGTTGGTAAATTGAGTTAGAGTTTACAAGATGCATGGTGAGGCGGCTGGATAAAGTAGTGCTTGTTAGGGTTAAAGTTAGGATTAGGGTTAGGGTTAGGATTAGGGGTTAGGGGTTAGGGGTTAGGGTTAGGGTTTGGATTTGGGTTAGGATTAGGGGTTAGGGCTAGGGTTAGGGGTAGGGGTAGGGGTAGGGTTAAGATGAAGGGTTAGGGTTAGGGTTAGGTTAGGGTTAGGGTTAGGGTTTGGGTTAGGATTAGGGGCTATGGCTAGGGCTAGGGCTAGGGCTAGGACTAGGATTAGGGGTTAGGGGTTAGGGTTAGGGTGTGGATAGGGTAGGGCTTGTTAAGCTATCTACATGAAAACACATCATCATCATCATCATTATTATTATTATTTTTGTTGTTATTGTTGGAAGGTGACGGTGGTTAAGTGGATAACGACACGGACTGAAGACCTGGGTGTTCCAAGTTCGAATCCAGTCGGTTCCACAGTACCGCTTTCACTTAGGGATGTTGGCAACCTTCTCGCGGTCCTTCCCGTAAGTACTCGATGTCTTTCGAGAAAAAATATCGGGGAAACTAATGACAACACCAGAATCATCTGATTCACACGAAAGAAGAAGAAGTGTATTTACAATGATAGATAATAATTTTAACTTAAATCATTGTATTAACCACGAGGACGCATTTTGAACATGTTAATTAATATTAAACCATCGTATTGGGCAGGATAGGTAACTTTTTTAACCTGTCAATCAATATTAAATCATTGTATTTACCATTACAAGGGACATTTTCAACAAGTCAATTAATATTAAATCATCGTAAAAATCAGGAAATATAATATTTTAATTATATCAATCAATATTAAACCGTTGTTTTTATCACGAAGGGACATGTTTAACATGTCAATAATCAATGTTTTGATCGTACAATGTAACCTTGTGAACATTTTGAATCATTGTACTTACTGTGTTTGGAATCAGTTGATCTTTCAATAAAAATTAAAATGGTAAATGGTATAAGTTATGCTGCATTTTGATGACGTCACCGGAAATGAAAATATTTAGATAATGGTTATGCGAGTTAATGAACGGAAGTGGGCGTTGCACTCCTTAATGGTAAATATAAATAGATTACCTAATTTTGTTATAACGAAGGCACACAAACACAGAATGAGATGAGAAGTAGAAAGACAGATGCAAGAGAGGGCAGAAACATTTATATATATATATATATATATATATATATATATATATATATATATATATATATATATATATATATATATATATAGTGAGAGAGAGAAATATATATATATAGTGAGAGAGAGAGAGAGAGAGAGAGAGAGAGAGAGAGAGAGAAATATATATACAGGGTGTTTCAAAAGTCTTGGGAACATAACGATTTTTAATAACTCAAAAACTATTAGGAGTTGAAAAATGAAATTGGTACCGTTGGAAAGGTTAAAATTTCAAGTTTTGTGGGGAATCTTCAAAGTAGCTCAATATGAGCACCATTCGTCACACGGCAGACATCTAGTCGATAGTCCATTTCCTGCCAAACGCATTCCAGCATCTTGACGTCAATGGTTCCCACAACTGCCGTTACTCGAGCCTTTAGTTCGTCAATATCTCTTGGAAGGGGCGGCACATAGACTTGTTGCTTGACAAAGCCCCAAAGGAAAAAGTCACACGGGTAAGATCTGGAGACCTAGGAGGCCAGGGCATGAGAACGTCATCACCTCGCCCAGATCTCCCAATCCATCTACCAGGCAGCCTTGTGTTAAGAAACTGCCTTACTCTAAGACTCCAGTGTGGTGGTGCACCATCTTGTTGAAAAATGAAGTCATCAGATTCTGCTTGTTCCAACTGAGCCATTAACCAGTCTTCCAGCATGTTGAGATAGGATTCACCAGTGATAGTTGCCTCTTCAAAGAAGAACGGTCCATAGACACCTTTCTTGGAAATTGCACAAAACACGTTCACTTTTGGTGAATCTCGCTCGTGCTCAAGAAGTTCATGAGGATTCTCAGTACCCCATATGCGAGTGTTATGCTTGTTAACTTTGCCATTCAGATGGAAGGTCGCCTCATCGCTAAAAACAAGCCGGTCATCAAAGCCGTTATCTTCCAACTTCTCTTGCATTGCAATGCAAAAGTCACGGCGAAGTGGCTTATCAGTGTCCTTCAACTTTTGGACCAACTTGAGCTTGTAAGGTACCATTTGCAGTCGTTTCCTTAAGACACGCCAGACAGTTGCTGGAGCAAGCTGAAGTTCCCTGCTGGCTCTTCTCACTGATTTACGGGGGCTCCGCTGAAAGGCTGTCCGAACTTGCTCAACTGCATCTTCTGAAGTTGAAGGGCGACCTGTTCGCTTACTTGGGCACAGACACCCATCTTTCACAAATTTAGCATGCCATCTGACAATGGATTTCCTTTCAGGGGCTTCTTTTTTAAATTTCCTGCGAAATGCACGCTGAACACATGTCCACGATTCAGTCTTTGCAAATTGGAGGACGCAAAATGCCTTGTCTTGTTTAGAGAACGCCATTACTGCACCTGGAAAGATAACACGAAAATCATTAGTATGACCAAAAACTTGATTAAGCAAGCTTTAAAATGGCCCCAGTTTCATTTTTCTACCTGGAATAGTTCATGAGATATACGCATTTGTAATGTTCCCAAGACTTTTGAAACACCCTATATATATATATATATATATATATATATATATATATATATATATATGAGTATATGAAAGGATAAAAATAATCCGACGGTATGAAATTAAAAATGGAAAAGCGGAAGACCTTTTCGCTCAACGTTTCGCCCAAATTTCACGTGGGCTTTGTCAAGAGCGGACGAAGAATACAAAAATGACAAAAGACGAGAAAGTTTGTAAATTATGGGGAATATATATAGTGGTTGGGTTCATGTTGAGATAAAGGGTATGCAAATAAAAAAAAATAAAAAAAATAAATAAATAAAAAAATAAATAAATAAATAAAAAAAAAAAATAATAATAATAATTAAAAAAAAATAAATAAATAAATAAATAAATAATAATAAAAAAAATAATAAAAAAATAAAAAAATAGAAATGAATATATATATATATGCACATAAATGTGATCGAAACATATATATAACACATATACATACATATATATCAAATATACATAGAAGTAGCATTGGAAAAGAAGAGGAGAAAATAAAGAGCAGAAAGGGGTCCAAAGGATATTTAATTTAAAGCTCAGGGAATCATCCGGTGTCTAGAATTATCTTGTTTTCACTAATGATTGCTTTTGATAGATTGGGGGAGATATTGTAGAAGCCCATTCTTTGTTTAATTTTATTTGTGGAAAGGGCTATGAGGGCAGATTCAATTATTCGACGTGTTGACTTGTTGTATATTATTTTGATTAAAGTGGATTTCTCAAAGTCAAAGTAATGACCATACTCCATAGTATGAGCACATAAGGCGTTAAGTGTGTTGTTAGTTTTAATCGCTCTTTTATGCTCATAAATCCGCTTGTCCAGATTACGCTGCGTCTCTCCAATGTAGACCTTATTACAGTCTAGACAAGGAATGGAGTATATGCCAGCTTTGACATTGGGTGTCGTGTTCAGTTTAGGTGTTTTGATTAAATTTATAATACTTGCAGAAGTTATTTGGGATATGTTTATGCCTAGTTTATTAAGTTCTGTGTAAATCGGGTTATTGTTGGAATTGGTTGGTAAAGCTATATATCTATTTATTATAGGGCTGGTGGATAAGTTTTTCTGTTTGGAATTTGAGTAAATCTGTAGAGCTTTTCTTTTAGAATTTTGTATAAAATACTTTGGGTACTGTAATGTATTGAGAGAGTGTTCAATGTATTTAAATTCGTCATCTAAATATTCATTGCTGCATATCCTAAGTGCTCTTAGGTAAAAACCAATTATGATGCCAGATTTTATTTTATTATTGTGGTGCGAATAAAAATGAACATAATCGTTCTTATTGGTTTGTTTACGGTAGACTTTATAAGATAAATTATTATTTTTATTTATTAGTAGAATATCAAGAATGGGAATGGAGTTATCTGTTTCTTTTTCGAAAGTAAATTTAATGGTCGGTTCTATTTTGTTCAATTTGTTAGTAATGCTTTCTATTTTAGTGGTTTTCGGGAGGAAAATTAGGATATCATCTATGTATCTATAGTAAGATACATTTTTAGGTAGTCTGTATTTTATTGGTCCGTTCTCAAGAAATTCCAAAAATAAACAGGATAGGACACCACTGAGGGGATTCCCCATAGGTAGGCCAAATTTCTGTTTATAAAAGAAATTGTTGAAAGTAAAATAGGTCATATTAGTGCATAAATTAATCATGTTATTTACTGGAAAGGGTAAGTTGATATTTATTTTGTCGAGATGTTTTTTGAGTAAATTAAGGCATTTATTGGTGGGGACATTTGTGTATAATGATTCTATGTCAAGGCTATTCATAGTTTTATTAGTTAGGTTAAGATTTTTTAATTTATTAAGTAGATCTCCGGAATTTTTTAGGTGAGATGGACTAATCGTACCTAGTAATGGGGTTAGTATATATATATATATGATGGCGTTGGACTCTCCCGTCGATTGCGACGTATGAGGTTAGATAGATAGATAGATAGATAGATAGATAGATAGATTGATAGATAGATAGATAGATAGATAGATAGATAGATAGATAGATAGATAGATAGATAGATAGATAGATAGATAGATAGATAGATAGATAGATATAGAGTAAGACATATATATATATATATCATCAAAATGAGGAAGAAGAAAAGAAGAAAATAAAAACTATAAGACAGTCTCGTCTGACAAAGTTGTTCTACAACGAAAGCTTGCAAAAAAAATTAAATAAATAAATTCTACCTTTAAATTGCACGATTGTTTATTTTCAAAATATTTCACTTAAATACATTCTCATGCGTGCTTCAAAGATGTTGTCAATTACCTTATATATATATATATATATATATATATATATATATATATATATATATATATATATATAGTAGTAAGTTTTTGAAAGGCTGTGGGCAATGCAAATTCCGGGTAAGATGCAAGTTGTAAGGAACAAAAACAATAACAATAAATCGAATACGAAATATGACTTACTATTTATTTTTCCTTTTTTCCAAAATCTTACATAACAGCAAGAGTGTTTTTAGCTGTTAGTGTAGTGTCCGGGTAATTAAAAATCACTATTTAATATTTCAGGAATAGAGACTTCCCATTGTCAAAATTAATTAAACCAGAAGACAAATTTCTCCGACTGTGCAGAGGTATGATTCTCTGCACAGTCGGAGGATTTATTGTTATTGTTTTTGTTTCTTACAACTTGCATCTTACCCGGAATTTGCATTGCCCACAGCCTTTCAAAAACTTACTACTACTATACCCAGCAATGCTTCAAGCAAACTACCATTCTCTACTAATATATATATATATATATATATATATATATATATATATATATATATATATATATATATATATATATATATATATATATACGGGGCCTGTCTAAAAAGTATGTGACTTTAGGCCAGAAAAAATATTTCAAATACCTGACGGGGTTGGGACCCTAACATTCAAAGTAGGCCCCTTATACTTGCACACATATACCAAACCGATCCATCCACTGCCGGAAACACTTTTTGACGTCTTCTTTTGGAATGGTGTTCATCTCCGCCGTCGCGTTTGATCTAGCAGGTGTTTGAAAAAGATGCGATAGGTATAACACAAATTAAGGAGTGGTTCAACCAATTCAAAAATGGCCGCAGATTAGCGGAGAGTAACGAGCGTTTTGGCAGGCCCCAAACTGCCCGGGGTGCAGCTGTTGTTGAGACGGTGCGAAAAAAGGAGATAATGCGGAACGAATGGAAAATAATACGACAGGTCAGTACATGCAGACATTTAGACGACCAGTGTAGATTATGTCTGAATGAGAAATTTGAAATCCTAAACTTTAAAGACCCCCTAAACCTGTAGAAGGGAAATAGGTAAAAAATACATGATAAATAAATAAAAAACTAAACAAAACTAAAACCTAACATAGAAATACAAGATAGCACGTGCTAAAATAAGGTCACCCATTATTTCAACACAACAAAGAAACGGGGATGAGCCACACTATAGAAAACAGAACAATAGAATAGGAAATAGGTAGTAAAATAAACCGAACCTTTGTTTGTGAGAAGTCCAACGATTAGCTAAGAGAACAACAAAGAATCTGATTGGTTAACTAGCTTAACAAAACACCACGTGTATATTAGCCTGACAATTTCCTACGGGGATGAAACGCGGAGGCCTCTGTGTAGCTTAATTGCCATAAATATATTTCATAACTTACTACTTAGCTCTACTAACGTATTAGGCACTGTTGAAGTAAATACTGATAATTGATACATAAAATTATATCTCCTTATAACATTTTAGGTGGATACAGAAATAATATATATATATATATATATATATATATATATATATATATATATATATATATATATTAATCCAGGTAGGGTAAAAATCCATAGGGTAGAAATCCAAAGGGAATCAAACCGGGTTTATAAAAGAGTGCTCAATAAAAATATAGAGCTGTATTGTGAATGCTTTTATTCAAACATGTACAAGGTCTGCTACACTGGCATGTCGATGTTATCGATCTACAGCTCTCATATATATATATATAGTCTCGGAAGTTTCTCAACCATTAAAACTATATAAAAAAAAACAAAAAAACAACAAAAAAAAACTTATAGCCTCAAGTCTTCCAGTGGAAAATCACTCATGTAAGTCAATTTATTTTTTACAGTTATTATATTAGTTAGTTTTTCTAACACTATTTTAAGGGATCATCAGTTGTTTACCATGAAAAACTGTTTCGGGAATTTAAAAACAAGACAGTATTTAATTTCATGGCTTCCCAGCAGAGTTGATCAGACCCCACTTCCCTTAAAAGACAAAAACATAAACGTTCCTTATACTAAATCTACGTTTTGTTCCATATAAATGGTTTGCTAACTTATATTAGTTATTTAAAACATAAAAAAAAAAATTTTAAAAAAAGAATGTTTACCTGCGCTGTTCGTCTGTCTAATAAAATTTATCCGTTACTCACAAAAATGTTGTTGCATTTTAAAGTGTTTGGACGAATCCATGACACTATTATTTAAGTGATTAATGTATTATTTTTAGTTTTATATTATAAATATAAAAAACATCAACACATCAAAAAATAAAAGATAAATAAATAAATATGTATATACATATATATATATATATATATATATATATATATATATATATATATATATATTACATACACACATACATATATATACCTTTAGTTCCTTCTTTTCTCCCTCGTCCTACTTTGTTGTCCATCTCCCCGTTGTTGTCAACCGCAAATAAATATTAATCTTCCTTGTTCACTATAGTTTTTCTAATCTGCGTTCACAACTGTCGACTTTTTTCTTTTCTCATTGTTTCAAATCTGCGTCTGTAAGTTAACCGTTAATTTGTTCTCTTTTTCTTCTTCTTATTTACCAACTCCCGGTGTTTAAAAATCAGCGTTCATAGTTATGAACGGTTTTCTTCTTCTTCTTCTTCTTCTTCTTCTTCTTCTTCTTATTTTTTAACATTTCTTTCTTTCTTTCTACTGTATTTTTATTGTTTTTCTTATTATAATTAGCAGATGTGTTATATATACGTTTATTCATATTATATAATTTCTATTTATATATACTATGATTTGTTCTATCAGTTTATTTTGATTAATTTGATAAGATTTAAAAGCATCAGGATGGCGAGTAATTGCCTTATTTAATTGTCCAAATATTTTATTTTGATCGCCACCTTGGTTAATCATTCTTATTATTAGATCAGAAATTGGGGGCATGAAATCTACTAATTTTAAGGTAACACGAGCAATTCTCAGAAATTCAGACATAATACTCCCGTAAAATATATACACAGGGCTAGTACTATTTTTATATGGCATTCGCACGATACGAAAAGGGAATGAATTTCTTTTATCAAACAGTTTATAGATAAATATTTTATCTTCAATTTTTATATCCAAATCAAGAAAAGTAGCTTGTGTTCCCTTATGTTCACAGTTTAATTTTAACTCTTTAGGATATATTAAATGTTTAGTATTTGCAAACTCTTCGCTATCATTAATGCAAACAAGGTCGTCAATATATCGCCTACATCCATGATAACTATACGCTCTAGATATATCATTTTTTATTAGTGATGACATATATATATATTCCAGTCTATGTAAATATAGATCTGCCCAAAATGGAGACGGGTCCAAACCCATTGGAATACCTATTGTTTGGAGCAATAATTTATTCCCTATTTGAAAGTAACTCTCTTTTATAAGGTGACTTATAAGCATTATCAGACCAGTTTTGGATACACTCGTCTTACCATTTTTATTTTTACACCAAAAGGCTTTAGATTTTGCAAAGTCTATGTATTTACCTTTTCCTCCTGCAAAAGCTAAATCTACAGTATTACCTAATTCTTTAATAAGTTCTTTATGGGGTATTTTTGTATATAATGTACTAAAATCGTATGTCGAGATTGATTTAGCCTGTTTACGAGAATTAATACGATCTAATTTTTCTTTTACTAGATCGGAATTATTTACCACCCAAAATAGGTTTATATTACTATAGAATTTACTTTTTTTATGGAAATTATTTATTTGGTTTATAATTAATTTAAAGATTTTAGACACAGCCTTACTTAAGGGTTTAGTGATGCACATTTTTGAGGCAACAATGAAACGGGCGCCAACTGGTGTTTTATGCATTTTAGGTATCCAATACATAGATGGAAGTTTTTTGTATTTTTCTTCTAATTTTAATCCTAATTTTTCACAAATAACAGTATTGTTTATAATAATGTTATCGCTTTTATTATTACTTAATTTATAAGTATCTGAAACTTCACCTATTATTCCTACTTCTAGCAATAAGCGTTGTATATAATACTTTTTACAGATAAAAGCTATGTTATTTGTCCCCTTATCAATAGGAACTATTACAAACCTATTTTGAAGCATTTCAAGCTCCGTCGTTATTTGTGGATTTCTAAGGAGGGGATATGTTCTTTTAGGGTGTTTAAATTCTTTTAAACGTTCTACTTTTTTATTTACGAATCTAAGTACATTATTTTTCCATGCGTCAAATGTAGAGTGTAATAGTTTATGTTTTTTAGACATGGATGCAGTGAAATTATCTAACGCTTTATTTATTTCCTTAACACATTTCGCATAATTTAAACATTTAGGTTCTCTATAGTTTGGGCCTTTACTTAAGAGTTTTCTTAATTTAGGATTTTTAACTATCGCTAGATTACCGGTAATTATATGCCCTATGTCAGTATTACATAAAGGGGAGGATTCACATTCACATGATGGTATATACATTTCATCATTATCATTAATATTTAAATTCTCTACAGTTTGTTTATAGTTAAAAACCTTATTCCGGATAGTTTGCCCTAGTTTATATGTTACTATTGGTTTCTGTTCCTCTTTTTTAAGTTCATTGGGCAGTGACTGAATGATTTCTGGATTATTAAATATTTTAGGCAGATTTATATCATCAAACCATTTATTTTCATATAGGACTACACAAACATTTCGAGGTTTATTTTTTATACCCTCAGCAGGTGGCTTGTATAATTTTGTATCGATTATATCCATGATATACTCATACCATTGAGGAAGTTCTTCTATCCTATATATCATATCCGGGTTTAATAATATCTTAGATGCTATGTCTTTTAATACCTTTTTCTTGGTTTTATTAAGAAGTTTTCTAATGTAATTAAAAGACTCGGAAATATTATTCATGATAATCTCTTTAGTTTTCTTAAAAAATTCTTCGCTATTTTATATATATATATATATATATATATATATATATATATATATATATATATATATATATATATATATATATATATATAGTAATCCAGGTAGAGTAAAAATCTACAGAGTAGAAATCCAAAGGGAATCAAACCGGGCTGATAAAAGAGTGCTCAATAAAGATATAGAGCTGTATTGTGAATGTTTTTATTCGAACATGTACAAGGTCTGCTACACTGGCATGTCGATGTTATCGATCTACAGCTATCAAGAGCTGAGGTCTCATCAGGCAGAAAGTTTTTTTGTGATCCGACCAGGACTTCACCCACCTGGTTGGATCACAAAAAACTTTCTGCCTGATGAGACCTCAGCTCTTGATAGCTGTAGATCGATAACATCGACATGCCAGTGTAGCAGACCTTGTACATGTTCGAATAAAAGAATTCACTATATATATATATATATATATATATATATATATATATATATATATATATATATATATATATATATATATAAGTATGTATATAAAAAAATAATGTGAAAAAAAGTTTATATTGTGTTATAACTTTTTATTTTTTATTTTTTTATTTATTTATTTTTTTATATTTTGACGTGTAGGAATATAAATTGTTCTGTAAAGAAAAATAGTTTTTTCTTGTTGATGATAGGGAGAACAAAATTTTCGACTGATCCCTTCAGTCTTCATCAGTGTTTGAGCTTTGCGTGTGTACGGTGGGAGGTTTTATAATAGAAAGTTAGATTCCAGAACCATCTCATTATTCTATTCTAAAACGATCATTTCTTGACGGATCGTTTTGTTTTGAGTATGACAGGCAAATACAGAGTTATATATCCGTACAAAAACATAATTGAATATTTATTCATAAAAATATTATTATAACAAGCCCCGTTAAGGGTAAGTAAAGTTGAGCACTGTTAGGAGATATTTAAAAATAGAGATTCACTTAGCTATAAAGCAAGACTCCGAGTAAATTCGTTGAGTTTTATAGTCTGTCATGACGTTTACGCTGTAATTGGCATAAATATATTTTAAATTCTGAAAGTATCACGTATCTCACCTATTTAAATTGTTGTTCTCCCCCAAAATGTTAGATAAAAATGGAAAGGAAAGATGCGGGTCAGCTGTATGCAGTTGCTGTAACAAGTAAATCAAATCCCAGAGAAATTAATGGAGTTGTTTGCTGTTCTTTTTTTAATGCCTTCTATTATTCCAGCAACAAAACAGAAGAAAGGTAAGGTAAGATATTGCTTCTTAATGGCACATCAACCCTTTTCGTGTCATTTCATGCCATGAATGTAAAAGGAAATATCCTTCATTTGAGCCTTAAGTCAGTGGGTCATTTATAGTCATTAGTTAAGAACTTTGGTATTTTGAATTGTTGTCATTTTGGTGAAGGTTTTTATGCTTCAAGTTTTTTATATCTTCAAATGCTTAATCATGGTTTTTGGTTTGGTAGTTTTGTTTTACGGCATATCAACCCTTTTGTCGGGTTATTTAATGCTGAATTTGGTCTTTTCTGTGAAAGAGAGAGAGAAAATAGAGAGAGAAAGAGAGAAAAGAGAGAGAGGGTAGAGTGGAAGCGTGCAGATCCACAGATTGCTCTCTGAACCGGGTTCGTGCCTCGTGACCATCTGAAATCATCACTTTCCAACACTGGAGAGATTAATAAGCGGGAAACGACGTCGTCTGTAGGTAAAATACAATTTAATATTTATTTATAAAAGTATTAATGTGTGTTTTTTTAAAACTTTTTTACCCATTTTCTCCCCATTGACACATAATTAACCCTCAAAACAGTAACGGCCAAATATACGCTACTTATAAACATTGACTCACGGCATTTATATAGAAATATTTTTTTTATTTTTTAATATTTTAATATCTTTGCCATTTTTAAATATCAACTGTTACTTTTCACCCCCCCCCCCTCTTTTCTAACCTTATTAAACCTCCCTTACACTAAATTTAAACAAACATACATAACACTCTGAGCAAATAACGCGTCCAAACGAGAGTGACACGTGACTTCACATTTCCGAAACAGATGACAACTTAAGCTGAAGAGAGCCAGATGACTAAGTCCTTTTGAGCTTGAAACCAACGGTACTAATGTTGTAGTTATTTTTCTGTACCAATATATATATATATATATATATATATATATATATATATATATATAGAGAGAGAGAGAGAGAGAGAGAGAGAGAGAGAGAGAGAGAGAGAGAGGTAGTGAAGAAGAAGAAGAAGAAGAAGAAGAAGAAGAAGAAGAAGAAGAAGAAGAAGAAGAAGAAGAAGAAGAAGAAGAAGAAGAAGAAGAAGAAGAAGAAGAAGTGTTCCTTTTTAAAAAAAGACAACGGATTACTTATCCTATCGGCATGGACATTTCGCGTGAACTGACGGAATGAACGCTTGCACGCTTTGGAAAATTCCAGTTTTCGTCAAGAGTTTCATTTTTCTTTATTTTCTTCATTTCGTATCATCCTTTGACAAAGAGCGGAGGGCTGCTCGAAATATCAGAATAAAATATAATTTTAAAAAAGAACAACATCAACGTTTTTATGCTTCATACATCAGCAATCATTCTTCAAACACTTCTCTAGAAGCATACGTAGAAATAATCAGATTTACACATTATATATATATATATATATATATATATATATATATATATATGTAGCTCCTAGAAACACCCGTCTAGAAGAGCACTGTAAGTGTAGTATTAACACAGCATGACGTCGCTAGCTTTAAATGCATCGTTCCTTTCATTAAGTAGAACGCTCTTATGACGTCAAGCCGCCACATAAAGTGTTAAAATTATCAGTGTTTATTCGCTGTTCAACTTGGCCGAAACGTATACATACATAGATAATATACAATACTAAATATATATATATATATATATATATATATATATATATATATATATATATATATATATATATATATATATATTAGCATATACTATCAGTGCCGTTTTTACCTTGCAGTCTCTTTAAAAGATTCAGCTCAATGACTGTCTATCAGTAACAACAGAGCATATATAAGTCAGGTTCATTTTATATTCAAATAACCATATCTTTATTTATTTTTATTTTTTTTCACATTTCCAAAAAACATAACATTTCTGTGAAATATATTTTGTACGGTCTGTTTCATTTGTCGTGAGCCAAACAACATTGTTATGCCAATATCGTCTCTGCAACACTACAAAATCATCAGAAAAATTCAAAAAGAGTAAGAAGTTCTTGGTCTTGAAAAAACCTACACTATACAGTGGTTCATTTTTGGGTGAAACCAAACAAAACACAAATAAAAGAGCAAACTCACATGTGGGGGAAACCACTAATACGCCATTTTGAATATATATATATATATATATATATATATATATATATATATATATATATATATATATATAACACATGCGCAAAAACGGCAAACAATAACACATTTCCTCAAATGAAACAACACCCTTTCAAATCGAAAGACATTTCTTCAACAAAATAATTAATAAATGTTGAAAAAAACATTTTACAAATGTTGGTAGCCTTACTCCTTTACATATATACTTTTCTCTTGTTGGAACTGCACTAATACTGCACTACCCTCTTTTCTAATTATATATATATATATATATATATATATATATATATATATATATATATATATATATATAATGGTAATAATCCAGGTAAAAAATATCCACAGGGTGGTAATCCAGAGAATTTTAACCAGGTTTATAAAAAGTGCTCAATATCAAAATAGAGCTTTATATATGATAATTTTATTTACACAGACATGTACATAATCTGCGACACTGGCATGTCGATGTTATCGATCAACAGTTACTATAAACTGAGATCTCATCAGCCAAATATGATCAGAGGTTAAGATCGGATTCTAACTCTGCCTGATGAGATCTCAGTTTATAGTAACTGTTGATCGATAACATCGACATGCCAGTGTTGAAGATTTTGTACATGTCTGTGTAAATAAAATTATCATATATATATATATATATATATATATATATATATATATATATATATATATATATATATATATATATATATTACTTTTTATTCATACATATATCTATCTCTATCTCGAGAAAGAGAGAGAGAGGGGGTGCAGAGACTGACAGACGGTTAAAGATGGAACACAAGCTATTAAGAGGCAAACCCTGAAAAAGAAAATGATATTGAAGAAGTCGTTTAAGTGCCGATGGAAAGTCAGTGTAAGGATGAGAGAAACCCATTCAGCTAGTACACACCTCATGGCCTCACCTTGGTAAGCGAAAAGAAAAGAAAAAAAGAAATATGCATGTAAGCCTGCTCGAAGGAATGACATACTCGCACCACGTGTGATGTCGGGAGGAATCGTAGCAATGTAAAAAAAAAAAGCAAAGAAAGGAATGAAAAATGACGCGCCGCTGACGTCACAGCCGACTGACCAATCAGCACGCACTAAGCGCGGAGAAAATGACGAAATCAATGAATCGACAGATTTCTCATCGCGCTAAGCTTCAAGGAAGCTGATCATGTTGCTAATTTTAAACCTTGTCGTAAACCATCGCAGACAAAAGTTTCTTCATTCGGTCAACGTTTATAGATAGAAACAATGATGAACATGCAGTTGGTTCCGGGATGAGGTAATACATTTATCCGAGGAGGTGATGTGTCCGGATAATAATAGCGTGACTCTTTTCAGAGAAAAGCTACCAGGATGTTCCGCGCTATGAATAATTTTGAGTAAATAAATCTATTTATATGAAAATGAATAAACATTTTAAAATAACTCCGAAAATACTAATTGTATTAATAGTCATAATAATCTTTAATAATATTAATGATAATGTTATTTTTTTATATTTTTTATTGTTCACTTTTTCAACATATTTCACCCCAAACAAGACAGGTCGCCACTGTAAACGTAAGGGGTTACTGAGAATTAGGGTGTAGGTTTTGGGTGTGATCTTAACAGTAATTAATAAAAGTTATTTCATTAAAAATGGATAAAGAATTAAAACCGTTCTTGAAATAATTTTCATTCATTTTCTTTAGATTTTAAACAAAATTATAAATTTAAAAAAAATGAAATATTTTTCTAATTCCTTGTAGTTTTCTTCTCATATACATTCTAGATACGCTTAGTCTATCATGAGAAATGTGATATGAGGTGGAGCCGAATATCGGCCAACCGGATGCGACATGATCAGTTGTTTTTGTATTTTTTTTTTTTTATTATAGTTTACTTACTATGAGCCAAGTCATAGTCAGCGATCGAGTAAAAACAGGTGGAGATCCCTGGAGACTGATTAAAAAGTCTCACCAGACTTCGAGTACTTCACGCTTTCTTTCAATCACCATTGAAACC
>OY744518.1:220830159-220840159 GCA_963556195.1 Sepiola atlantica
ATTGAAATTTAGACTTTAAAACGATCATGTTGTAGCCAGCTGGGAAACAACCCCGTGATATTGTGTTTCACAGACTGGTAGTTTTTGGAAAGAAACTTTGCTCATGGAAGTTCCGTTCAGAGAGAGAGAATGGGAAATTATTGATAGTGGTTGTAGCTAGATTGTCGAACATTTACCATGAAAATAACGATAGAGCAGAGAAAGACTAGCAACCTCTATTCTGTGAGAAAAAGGATGCAGGGAAGAGAAGAGGACACCCCCCACTAGATATTGAAGTCAGTTTTGAAACAGATTTCTGAGCGGCATCTCCCCAAATATGGCAACGGTCTGTCATATTTTAGTTTGAAGTTTTTTTTAGTCTGTCACGTTCTAAATAGCATTTTCTTTAGTTTTAAATAGAGTTTTCGTTGGTCTGTCACGCTTAAAGTTAAAATAACATTTACGTCGGTTAGTCACAACAACAACAACAACCACAAATTTAAGACAAAACGAGTTAATCATAAGTTGTCTCCCCCTGCAATTACTACTCCTTGAATAAAAGCAACCAACTATTAAGCACAATTTTTGTGCGGTTTTGGCGGGAAAAGTAATGAATGTTTGTGAATTTTTTTAGATAAGGATTGATAAAATGTGTCGTTTGGATTATTCGGACTACTGTTCTCATCTTGAGTGTTATTCTCACAACCGTTTCGGTCGATGTAACCTCCGGCCATCGTCGTTCAAAATTCCGTGCAGATTCCCGAGTTCGACAGAATAATTCCCAAGTTCGACAAGATACACCTGAAGAAGGCCAGAGGTTACATCGGTCGAAACGTTGTGAGAATAACACTCAAGATGAAAACAGTTGTCCGAATAATCCAAATCATTTAGATATTTGTAAAATGGTACAGTTTTTTTTTTCAATTTGGAGGGGAAATGTTTCAGTCCTTGAAAGGGGCAAGGCAACGTTTTCCTGGGGGTTACCCGTATTTGATTTATGTAAAAACCACCAATTTTAACATTTTTGTGCAGTTTAACAAAAGATAATGAAGTACATTGTAGTTATTTGCTAAAAAAAAAAATGGCAGACATTTTATAAACGAGATGATTTACGAAACTCTGTCTTCATGGTGATAGAACTTGATAAAAAAATTGCGTGAAAAATCTAACAAACCAATTTCAAGAAGAACAGAACGGACTAATGATAGTGACGAAAAACATCTGTTATTTCCGAACAACTAAAGAAAAACTAGTAGACGTTTATTACGAACTGAGACGCAACGTATATCCGCAACGGGGGTGCTGCATGTACATTTGGTTACGTTTATCTTTTTTTATTATTTAAACGGAAGTGACGGTGGTTAAGTGGATAACAACCCGGACTGACGACATGGGTGTTCCAAGTTCGAATTCAGTCGGTTCCATAATACCACTTTCACTTACCTCGTATCTGTAAAACCATTACAAATAAAAGAATTCGAATTCTGGGTGGTCGAAACTTAAGACCAGACATATTTCCAATTTCTTGTGTGTTTTCTCATTTCTTGGTCAAATATTTCAAGAATTTGGGAGGTGACGGCTATTAAGTGGATAACGACACGGACTGACGACCTGGGTGTGTCAAGTTCGAATCAAGCCGATTCCATAATACCACTTGTTGGCAAACATTACGTGGTCCCTCCTGCAAGAATACTGACAACAGAATCAAGTCGGTCAACAAAGTTGTACCGTTCTGATTCACTCCACTTTAGTATTTATGAACATAAAACAGACTCTGAGTGGGTCATAACGACAGCAGATAACCTCGCATCTGTAAAACCATTACATGTTCTTCAAATTAAGAAATCGAATTCTGGGTGGTCGAAACTTAAGACCAGACATATTTCCAATACGAATTTATTCTACTTTACTATCTAAACGGACTATTGCGTAGCTCTGTTAGCAATGCCCACTTATAAACGGAACTCTACAAATACATTTCCCAAACAAAATCTACGTAAATCCAGATGACAATAAATCGCAACATACCAGATAACTTCGTTTACTCAAACCGAATTAAATTTATTAGAAAAAAAAATACATACAATTCGGCACAGTGCGATTAAATCGGAGGAGTGTGAGTTCCTACTTACCTCCCCACGAGGGCAGAGTGAGACACAAGCTTAGTGTTTAATGTGAGAGTAATCCACCTCTCCACAAATAGAACACTTTGGATTAAGACAAACATAAAAGTTGCCTCAGTCTAGAAGTATTTCTTCTTCACTGACTTAGAACAGAGAATATGATGCGTAATATCAAAACAGATACTACACTTTTATCTTACGGGAATCATTTCTTGTATCGCCTTCCTTTCAAAATAAGTGAAGGTCTGCATCCTGTGATCAAGGTCAGCTTACAATCTATACGGGCTCATACGAGTAATGGGGCATCTTCTCCAAGTGCTATTACCTCAAGTAACAGCACTTAACTGGATATTCCACCAGACTAGAAATTGATGACGTTAAAGAAAGTGCATACGTTTGAATTGTATGCACTTTATTTAACGTCATCAATTTCTTAACAGTTTAAACGGTCAAACTTTTAAATCTCTCATATGTGTAGAACGCCATCACGCTCTCATGTACATTTCAACTTTACAAACGCTTTTTCAAGTTATAAACTACTTGCCGTTATAATTCAAAAATGAGCACAACAGTAAATTCATAATTTGTAAAGACACTAAAACTAATACCGCCTGAAGATGATTTGACGATTCAAATCGAAGGGACTTGCAAAAAAGAAAAAAGAATGGAACAAAAACCCATGGATTATATTTATATCAATTTCACCGAAACATTAGATGGACACTTCGGAAAATTGAAAAAATAAAAAAAAGTCGCATCAAACAAAACCACTCCGTGTTATTTAATAATGTTTGCATATATATATATATATATATATATATATATATATATATATATATATATATATATATATATATATATATATATATATATATATATAAGAACGAATGCTGTACACGTGTATATAAATAATTGTTGTGGTTTAACTTTTCTTGGCCTTTTGGCTAAGATCAAAGCGTAGTATCTGTTCTGATGGATGCTCACTCTGTAGACCGGTATTGTCTTGGCCTTCGGGGCTTGATTTCCGCCGGTCTATGGGTTTGTCCTGTGCAGTTCTAGGAGGTCCACCCTCCCAGGCCTTACCTCTCCTCTTTGGGGAGGAGTAAGTTAATTGCTTACTGACCGAGGCGCCCCTACCGGGGAATGCCAACGGGGCTGCCCAGGCAATTTTTAATGGCCAGAGTGCTCACCTTCTCGAGCGCTGGCTTTTCAAATCCCACTTTCCGACCTTGTGTCACATATTCCTATTGTGGGTAGGGGTTAAATAACGCCTTTTGGCTAAGATCAAAGTGTAGTATCTGTTCCGATGGATACTGCACCCCATAAACCGGTATCGTCTTGGCCTTCGGAGCTTGATTCCGCCGGTGTATGGGTCTGTCCTGTGCAGTTCTAGGAGGTCCACCCTCCCAGGCTTTGCCTCCCCTCTTTGGGGAGGGGTAAGTTTATTGCTTACTGCCTGAGGCGCCCCTACCGAGGAATGCTGACAGGGCTGCCCAGGCAATTTTTAATGGCCAGAGCGCTCACTTCTCGGGCGCTGGCTTTTCAAATCCCACTTTCCGACCTTGTGTCACATACTCCTATTGTGGGTAGGCGTTAAATAACGGCCTTTTGGCTAAGATCAAAGTGTAGTATCTGTTCCGATGGATACTGCACTTCATAGATCGGTATTGTCTTGGCCTTCGGGGCTTGATTTACGCCGATCTATGGGTCTGTCCTGTGCAGTTCTAGGAGGTGCACGCTCCCAGGCTTCGCCTCCCCTCTTTGGGGAGGAGTAAGTTCTGAGGCGCCCTTACCGGGGAATGCCGACGGGGCTGCCCAGGCAATTTTTAAACCCCACTTTCCCGATCCGACCTTGGGTCACATCTTACTTGTGGGAGTAAGATGAAAACTGGCCTTGTGCCGCACTCCTGGGGAGGAGTAAATCAATACTCAAATTTTATTCGAGAATAAGTGGGTGATTATGATAGATTAACTTGCTTTCGGAATTATTTTATTTTCATTAAAAAAACAATCGCAAACAATTTATGTCGACTGTCTAACAATGTCGTCAGACGCTGACGACACAAAGCACGTGCGTCATGACCCTCTCAGCTTGTGACGTGTTCTGACAGCTCTGACGTCACATAATCGAATGGTAGACGTCTCCTTGGAAACCGAAGGCAGTCCACTGGCTCCCTTTTTTCCTCCTCCTTCTCTCTCTCCCTCCCTCCCTCCCCCCTCTCTCTCTCTCTCTCTCTCTCTCTCTCTCTCTAACTTCGATAAATCGTACGTTGTTGCGTCAATGGAGTAAGAAGGAACCTTGTCAAACACACGGGCACAACAAGTGCCCGCTATAGACGATCGTACGAACGTGGTCTGTCGAATATGACGTAGAGCTGAACAAACTCACACATTCACAGACAAGGTCACAGACACACACACGCACACATTATATAGCTATAGAATACTTACCTTTTGCTTTTTTTATGGAAAACACTCCAGCCGAGAGATCTTTTTAAGATTCTAACCGCCCTTTTAAGTGAAATTATTTGTATTTCTCTTGCACTCGGTTCACCGGGTATACTCGCCAGATAGTTTTTGAAATTCTTTTTCATTAGTCCTGTTACTCCTATAATTACTGGTATGATGGAGATTTTCCTGAGATTCCAGTTTCTTTTCATGTCGTACATAAGACGTTGGTATTTCGTAATCTTTTCCCTTTTAGCTCTGTTTAATCCTGCATCATTAGTTGTCTGTCTGTCTGTCTATCTGTCTGTCTGTCTGTCTGTCTGTATGTATGTATGTATGTGTGTATGTATGTATGTATGTGTGTATGTATGTATGTATGTGTGTATGTATGTATGCATGTATGTGTGTATGTATGTATGTGTGTATGTATGTATGTATGTTTGTATGTATGTATGTATGTATGTGTGCATGTATGTATGTTTTTATGTATGCTTGTATGTATGTATGTTTGTATGTATGTATGTTTGTATGTATTTATGTTTGTATGTATATATGTATGTTTGTATGTATGTGTGTGTATGTATGTATGTTTGTATGTATGTGTGTGTATGTATATATGTTTGTATGTATGTATGTATGTTCGTATGTATGTATGTATGTATGTATGTATGTATGTATGTATGTATGTATGTGTGTATGTTTGTATGTATGTGTGTTTATATGTCTGCATGGAGTATACTTTTTTAATCAACATTTTTGCCAAAAAAAATGTATTTTTCATTTCATTTGGTCACTGTAAGAAGAAACTGTATATGAACAAAAAAATTTACAATATTTTTTAACTTAATTTACAAAAAAAAACTTAAATTATTTTTTTTCAATTTAAATCGCTCCAGACAAGGCATGAAGCCACTTGATGTAAGGAGCTAAAATATACTGCTTCGACGTAAAAAAAACTATCCAACGATAAGTGTTATAAGTGTTATAAGGATAGATTACGACCCAGACAACAGACATCGCTCATGGAATGTGAGGACTAAAGGACAAAATAAGGGAAGCGAGAGTTACGAGGCTGCCGAAAGTAAACCTAAGTTAGTCACCTTCTTACAACTCTCCTTGCTTGTTTTCACGTTGAATGTTTTTCAATGGTGACGGGAAGCGCCAATGAAACGAGAAGTTTGGGTCAAAGGTGAATATAGCGATTGGGACGTGATGAAAAGCGGAGAACATAGTAACAAAGTGCGAGTGCCGCGTTTGAGTGGAAGCGTTTGAGTGACACTTTAGAGGTCAAGGGTCGTCAGAACGGAAGTCAACGAAACCACGTGACTCCTGACCGAGGTATTTCTGTCTCTTTGGCTGGCGAAACTTCAAGCAGAAAAGAAGTATCTAGGTGCTGTCCTCACTGGCGGGAACAGCAGACAAAGTGTGGCTGGGTGTAGCGAGACGAGTGATTCGTCTGTCTGTCTGTTTGTCTCTCATGCGTATACAAGTAACCTGTCTCTCTGGTATTTTTATATGACTGTTTCTTGTTTTAAAGGGTAAAATCCAAAGGGTAAAATGTCCAATAAGAGGTACGCTCGTGGATGCAGGCAGGCAGGCAGGCTCAGAAGAGAGTGAGGTGGAAAATATTCGCCATTAACAATACTTCCTGGGCAGAGATGTCAAAGAAAATGCTTTAAGATGGGAAAAAATGCAGCGAAAATATTTTAAAGTTAGCCCGAAGCGAAAGCCGGCTTGAAAATGAGGAAAGGCAGAAACTCTTGTGCGACCAGTAGGCCTGCCTGCCTGCATCCACGAGCGTACCTCTTATTGGACATTTTACCCTTTGGATTTTCTATTTTCGCACCACCTGAAGTTGTGGCTTCTTGGAATTTAACTTTGAATCCTCTCTCACAACCTTTCGGGCCTTTTAACGACCTACCTATCTACATCTCATTCTCTCCGCTGGACTTTTTCGACACCGGACTTTTTAGCAATCGGACATTTGCTTGCATTCGGGCAGAATGTTGCCCTGTGTTTCTTCCCCTACAACTTTTATTTTATTTTTTCAAATTTTAAATCTTGGTCTTTGCCAACTTATCTATCCCAGCGACTTCCTCTGATGATAAGATTTTGATCTTTGAAAAGCCTGGCTTAAGGAAAATTTAACTTGAATAGATTGCCTTTTTTGCGGAATATACCTTGCTCTGAGCAATTGAATTGAATTATGATTTGGCTTTTGCTTCTCTAATTCCTTCCCATTCTTCTTCATTATATATATATATATATATATATATATATATATATATATATATATATATATATATATATATATATATAATGTATTTTGTGGGGACTTTGTTTCTAAATAAGTATTTAAGATGTGTCCATCTTATATATATTATTTTTATATTATTCTTTTAGGATTAAGTTTAATTTACCATAAAAAATATCGATTACAAACTTGATTTGAGTATAATCGATACTCTTCTATAGTTGCTTCCACCCTGGAATGTGTTCGTGAAGTTCATATTTTGCCTATCTTCAATATTGAAAAAAAAGTTTTATTTGGTCACTCAATCTTGACATTTCTTTGCGGATGTATCCAATGGATGTCATCTGGATTGCAATCGATATAGTCTATATGCTGATGAAGATAACCATATCGAATTTCAAGCTTTAATCCGTAATAGTAATAATAAATGGTTTTCTGAAACGCACGTACATATTGGTAAGTGTTGGTTTTCGGAGCTTGATTATAATATTAAATATTTTAATTGATAATGTTATGAATTTTATAATCTAGCAATATGTATATATATATATATATAAAGACCATTTCTCTTCATTCGATGTATCTATGGGCTCTCTTGACTCTGCCGAGGTAACAGACTTGGTTGGCCTGTACTTACTATACAACCTAACAAAAGATCTTGAAGTCGATTCAATCGGCCTCTACAGAGATGATGGCCTAATGTACGTTAAAAACACAAACGGACAAAAATGTGAACAAACCAAAAAAATAATATCCAAAGAAATGAAACGAATAGGCCTAAAGGCTGAAATAACATCAAATGTTAAACAGGTCAATTTCCTCGATATTACCTTCAACCTCAATAGAGATACTTATGAGCCCTATGCTAAAGATAATTCCTACCCCCTTTATGTCAACCCACTATCTAACCACCCTAAATCTGTAAGTAAACACATCCCAGAATCAATTAGTAGAAGGATTAGCAACAACTCCTCCAATATAGATATCTTCAATAAACATAAGAACTGTTATAATAAAGCACTAAAGGAGAGTGGATACAAAAATACCAAAATAGAGTATATTCCAACTACACAAAATAACCCTAATAGGAACAAAAATAGAAATAGGAAAATTATCTGGTATACACCTCCATTTAACAACTCAACTAAAACCAAAATAGGGAATAAATTCCTGAACTTAATAAACACTCATTTCCCCAATAACAGCATACTCCATAAAATTTTCAATAAGAATACACTAAAACTCAGCTATTGTTGTGGTGACAACTTAGAAAAAATCATAAAAAAGCACAACATGAAAATACTAAACACCCCAGTAACCTCAAATTCTAAAAGAACATGCAACTGTAATAACAAATCAAACTGCCCCCTAAATCAAAAGTGCCTATCAACCCAAGTGGTCTATGAGGCATCTATCTCCTCAACTGAAAACCCATCCCAGACTAACTATTATATTGGTCTGGCAGGCAACAACTTCAAGGAAAGATTCTACAACCATAAACTCTCCTTCAACAACCCAGACCATCCTGGGCAAACCGGACTTTCACTACACTACCACAAACTAAAAACCAAAAAAGAAACTCCCATAATAAAGTGGAAAATCTTGAAAAAATCCAGCACCTGCAAATCAATAAACTCTCCATGTAGATTATGCTTAAATGAAAAACTGGAAATTATCCGCTTTAAGGACAAAAACAAACTCTTCAATAGAAAACAAGAGACATCTATCAACTGTAAACATAGTAGACTCTACCTCCTTAGCAACCCACATACCCCACCTTAACCCCACACCAACCCTACTTAACTTCAACATAAAATTAACAGTTTTTTTGTTTTTGTTTTGTTTTTTGTTTTCGTTTTTTACAAAAATGAATGATAACATTTAACCCCCACTATACACTACCCCAAAACACACTATAACCCCCTACCCACCCACATTTACAACCCAATCCCACCCCAACAAGTCATGATGAATCTATAAATATATAACCACCCCTCTAAACTACCAATAATATCAAATCTCTACGTACTACCTATAATGCACAGCCTCAATAACCTCTCAGCCATACTACCAATTCTAACATAAACCCATAACTGGGACAGCTATCAACACTGATATCACTTAGACTAATCTCAATTACTTAACCCCTCGATCACTACCTTGAACACTTAATTATTAACTGGCACTTAGTCCTTGTCATTGGCAGTGGAATTAAAAAAGCCTACCATCACTTGTCGACTTATTTCGCCCAATGACTTCACAAGTAGCAATATGGTAATGATGGTGATATTTATCAGTATTACTATTATTATTAGTATTATTATTATTATTATTATTATTATTATTATTATTATTATTATTATTATTATTATTATTATTATTATTATTATTATTATTTTTTAATACTATTATTATTATTATTATTATTATTATTATTATTATTATTATTATTATTATTATTATTGTTATTATCATTAATATTCTTACAAACTTGTTATTTCTATTTCTATTTTTATTCTAATTTTATTTATATTTATTTTATTTTTATTTTTATTTTTATTAAGGCTTTTACATAAGGCTGTTGTCGCTGCGACTGTCGTGGGTATGGTTGGCGGGCGTTGCCATTGTCATAATCGGTTTTGTTGGTGATAAGACTGGTAACACCAGAAAACTTCTTTTATAAAAGATTCCACTAGTATTGATCTCGGTATAATATAATCACAATTTAAAAAAATATAATTACAACAAAATTCACTACAAATAATAAACAAAACATTAAAATAAAATAAATAAAATGCAAAAATAGCAATTAATACCCTAAATTAAAATTATCAAACATTTTTATCCACATGATAATTACTTATTAGAATTAAAATAAAATAAAAATGACGGTTGTAATCATGGTTTTATTCTCATTTTGAATTTGACTCACTCTGGCCGTCGCTCCATCTCCCTCCTCCCGCCCCGGCCGAGATTGAGATCGTCGCAGCACTGACACGTGCAAAGCCTCCCACGTATTAATTTGAAACACGACTTGTTGGGGTCCTCCCCCCTCCCCTCTCATGTCCCATGTCGCCGTTATAGACAAAGCCCCAACTCTATCCCCCTCCTCCTCCAATGTATTTTCAATTTTCAATCTCCCGTTAAAGTGAACTTAAAATTTTATGCCATTTGAATTCCTTTCGCCAGCCCGATG